>JALZYL010000016.1:842792-863026 GCA_023619815.1 Aspergillus neotritici
AGAATGAAACAAGAAAAAAAAAGGAAGGAAAATACCTTGAAAATAGCATCCTCCACCTTCTCAATCTCCCCCGGCTTCCCCGTCCCCCCCGCCCGCAACTCCTGCAGTCGTCGTTCGTGTCCCTCGATCCGTCGCTCCAGCTGCGGGATGTTGTTGCGCGCATACCGGTCGCGCCGGTCGAACAGGTCCCGCACGCTCACCAGGCAGTCCCGCTGGCGCTTCAGGTCCTCCAGCATCCCCGCCTCCCACGCCCGCGCCTCGTCCTCCAGCAGGCTCT
Organism: Aspergillus neotritici; assembly: GCA_023619815.1. Classification (NCBI taxonomy): domain Eukaryota; kingdom Fungi; phylum Ascomycota; class Eurotiomycetes; order Eurotiales; family Aspergillaceae; genus Aspergillus; species Aspergillus neotritici. Next base: position 843,070 of record JALZYL010000016.1, read on the forward strand.
GGCTCGCCGTCAGGTGCCGCGCCGTCGCCTTGATCCCCTCGTTCAGCAGCGGCACGTCGTTCGTGTCCACCGCGTACGTCTCCCGCGTCACCTCCGTCAGCGACTGCAGCGCCAGCGAGAACCGCAGCTGGTCCGCCGCCAATCCTTCGTTGCGCTTCGCCAGCCGCTCCAGCAGCGTGCACAGCTGGATGTACACCTCCGCCGACCGCTTCACCCCGCGTCGCACCGTATCGAACAGCTCCGGCAGGTTCGCCGGCAGCGACTCCTCCAGACCGGGCGGCAGCGCCCGCCCGCTGAACTCATCCTGCACCGAGATGGTCGCTTGCTTCCGCCACACCGACAGTTCCTGCTGACGTTAGCCCACTACGAAGCGAACTACTAAACCATCCACCCAGGAGCGGAAAGATCATACAGTTGGCACAGTCAAAAACATAACCACCAGCTGTTCCTGGCTCAGCACCGGGTGTCGGACCAGCGCGTTGGTGAACCGCACCAGCCCGCGCCGCCGCTTTTCGAGAAACGAGGTCGAATCCGCTGCAAGGTGAGTGCCATTGACTTAGATTGCGGAACAGACAAACAAGGTAAGTAGAGCTTTTGGAGCAAGCCTTCCTCCGGGGAACACGTACCTGCCAGCCGCTTCGGCGGGAGAAGAGGAAGCTGTCGAAACGGGTATCGCTTCTGCAGACAGTCCAAGAGCCAGACAAAGTCGCTGTACCGTCGCACCACCGTGCTTCCGCGCCGCGCTGATTTCACCTCGTAGTTCCGGTGCTGGAACATGAACATCCCTTCTTTCTCGGGGAGCAGCGTGATCGTCACCAGCTCCTCCATGTGCGGGCTCGCCACCCGACCTATCCCCAGCGACCGCCGACGCGGGTTGGACTCGTCTGCGTCGCTGGATGGCGGTCCAAAGCCGCCCAGCCCCGCCCGGGAGCCTCCGCCCAGTCCACCCCCGCCCGCCGGAGGGCCAAAGCTCTCTCCCCAGCCGCCGAATCCAGACCCCCCGGACGACGGCGCGCTCTCCATGCGCCCGTGACCACGGCCTCCATTCAGCGATCCGCCCATTTTATTCGACCAGGCGTTGGTCGCCGACCGCGCACTGCCATAACCGTTCAGCACGGGGTTCTCCGGCTCGTCCTGCGTGTGGGCGTGGCCGCGATGCATGTCCGGACTGCCCCAGGGGTCGGACTCCAACCCGCCCATAGACGTGGGTCGCTCGCGGCGAGACTGGGCCGACGCGGGCTCCTGGATGTGCGCCGGAGGTGGCGTGGTCGGCCGGTCCTGCGACTGACCCGGCTCCGACGGTTCCTGTTGTGCGCGCAGTGAATCGAAGTAGGAGCTATGCGGAGTGGGGAGTTCTAGAATTGTACAATCGACCAGTTAGAAGACTAGAAGTAAGAACAGTACAATCCATGACGTGTAGGCAAGACTCACTCTTGCGCCGATCGTCGACCATGTCCAGCGTCAGATCCTCCCCCTCCTGCGCCAGGCCCACCAGCGCCAACAGCACGTTGAACTCGCTGCGCCCGAGCCCGGAGGAGCTATCGACGTCCCCAGACACCACCAGGTTGAGGATCTTGGCCTGGTCCGTGGCGGTGAGTCCGCTGCCGGACAGGATCTCCCGTACCGAGGTCAAGCCGATCCCACTGCCCACGCGGTCCCCGACGCTGAGCACCAGGTCGTACGTGTCGATGTAGCTCTCGGGCACGTCCGATTCGGGCAAGAGAGACTTGACGAGCTCCTGGCGGGTCGTCCGTTTATTCGCGTTGGTGCCCCAGGGAGATCCGCCGCCGGCGCCGTCGTCGTCATCCGCGAAGAGTGAGGAGCCCATATGACCACCCCCGCCGCCCGAGGGTGGATCGTCCGCGAAAAGGGAGGATTTGGACCGGTGGGCGGAGTTCCCGCCGGGCGATTCCTCGGGGGACGTGCCGAATAACGACATGGTCGGTCACAATCAGGATGGGAAGCGATGGAAATGGCTGGGAGGCTCGTGCGCAATGGCGGAGGGGATACTGGGCGATCCAACAGCGGAGTCCGGTCGGAGATTGCTAGCTCTGAGAGACCAGCAGGGGCAGGAGGAATTCAATACAATACGATAGGATCGGGCTCAATGATTAGAAGTGAGAGAGAAGAGGATCACAACAGTCAACAGAGAAAAAGGCCTGCTCTTCCTCCAAGGTGACGATGGCGAGGTTGGTTGATAAGAGAAAGGGAGCTCGGGCTGGGCGATAAGTCAGGTGGATTACGTGATCTCCCATATCACATAACTATGTCCACTTGAATCACTTGGATAGAACGACGATTGGGATAGAAGAACGAAGAAAAGGGAATAAGAGAGGATAGAAAAGTAATCATGTCAATGCGTGGAATTATCCAAAATACACTCTATACATGTGTGTCTTATATAAGTGAGCTCTATAGATTCGTTTCCATAACCAACGGTAGACCAGGCAATATCGACTAGATCCCACCCTCGCTGGAACTCTCCGACACAGGTTCACTACGGTCTGTTGGGCCCTCTGATTCCCTCCTTGGATTGACAGTAAAGTGTCCCTGCTGGACGAGGAGGTCCTGCCATCCCTTCCCGCCCGTGGACTGGATAAGTCCCGGATTGGCGTCCATAGGGAACCATCTCTCCCGTCGAGTGTCGGACTTGCTCCCGCCCTCGAGAGCTGCCCGACTGGCCCTGGTCGTCCGGACCCGTTTCGGCTCATCCTTGCCGTGGGACAGAATTCCGCTCAGCTGGAGACGGTACCGCTCGAGGCGGAGATCGAACGCCATGATCGCGCGGATATACGGGGCCAGGTCTTCGGCGATCGGGCCAATGCCGTTGTCAAAGGACGGTGCCAACCGCCCGGTGGGTATGGGGAAGACGTAGTTGGCCCGGAGGATGGGCTGGAAGGCGGCGAGAAACGGGGCCTGCGGCCGACCGGCAACAGGAGGCTGGGCCACATTCGCCAGGACGTGAGCGGCCTGCAAGGATTCCACGTTCGGTGATTCACGCCGGAATACTCGTCCGAGGAGTACCTCGAAGGTGCTGCCGATGGCCACGGCCAAAGAGGAGTAGTCCGGGACGACCTCGGTGCTCAGCAACGGATAGCCGTCGATGTAGTTCGGTCGTTGTTTCTCGGATGGAGGCGGGGTTGAAGTGTCGATGGCATCCTATTCAGGTCAGCAATCATCCGATCAAGAGTGAATAACGGGGATACGGACCATCTTCGGGTCGAGCGGACAATCGGTGCTCAAGAGGTCCATCACACTCCTCATGTCCGCCATGTCGGAAAAGTGCCTGAGCTGCTCGTGCCGCTCCGCCTGCGGGGGAGCGGGAGCCGCGCACGACTGGTCGCGATGCATTTCCATCGTCTCCGAATCCTGTGTGCTGAGTTTCCACCAGGAGAGCGCTTCTTGCTGGGTCTCCGCCTCCGCGTCCAAGGTGTGGTCCATCAACATGTCGCGACTGAACCAGCCCATGTAGCGCTGGTACGTGTTCAGACTGACCACGCGCAGCGGATCACCGCTTGGGTCCAGATCGGCGCCTTGAGGCCACCGGTCAATCAGCCAATCGATCCCCGATTTCTCGCTCCCGAGGGCCATCTGGCACCAGAAGTCCAACTCCATGATCGTCCTCCGCAGATCTCGGCCCGTGCTGAGGAAGAGATCCGCTACAGCCTCCCGTCTCACCATGTGCCCCTCGTTGGCCGCTAAGAGGAGGAGGTAGTCGACCGCTACGTTCGGAGGGGGCGGTCGGTAACGCAGGATGGCGTGGAGGAAGATGTCGGCGATGGGGATGAGGTTTTCGTCGTTGCAGGTGATGATGATTGGGCGCTTGGACTGGGTAATAAGGGTGAGCACGCCGGACCAGAACTGCTTATCGTCCTCGAACAGAAGATCGGCCTCCTCGAGAAGGATGAGCGATTGTTTCTGACTCCGACCACGCTTCAAATCGGGCTCCCGGCTGCTATCCGGTTCTTTGACCTTGGTCTCCTTGCCTGATTGTGTGGTCGCCTTGGGCTTGAAGAACCCCATCAATTTGTTCTGCTTGTTGTCCTGCGTGGCATCCAGACCGGGGTCGGGCGACTGAGACCGGGACTTGTCATCTCCGCTGCTCAAGTGATGGACCAGGTGGTTTCGAGTCATGTCACCCACGCGTTCCACAATGTCCCGTGCACTGCGTCTGCTCCCGGGGTTCAACTCGAAGACTTCAAAATCGAGCTCTTTCGCCACCGCGTAGACAGAAGCGGTCTTTCCACACCCCGGAGGCCCGCTCAACAGAATCGCGTTGGACAGGCGGCCCTTGTCGCCCACCTTAGAGCTTGGCGCTCGATCACCCATTCGTACGACGGTTCTTTTGGAAGAGACAGTCACATCGCCGGCCAATTCATCGTCGGATTCGGCCGCGACTTCATCCATCTCGGAGGCCTCGTCGCCGCTCGACACGATAAAACCATCCAGCTTGTCCGACTTCTTCTGCTTCTTCCGCTTCTTCTCTTCTTTCCTGGCCCTATTGTCTTGTGACGGTTTTCCCGTGTCGACGGTGGAAACCATCAGATGCCTGAGCCAGTCCCGGAGCATGGTGACCTCGCTGGTGACCTGCAGCACCTGTTCGGCGGTGGCGGGGGCATACTTGTGCGCCCAGAGGCTGCATTCATAATTTCCCCGATCAAACGCGTTCAATGAAGTAGGGATGGAGGAGTGGATGTTTGTGATGGCGTGGTGGCTGGTTTTACCGGGCACACTCGACAGTTGCCTCGTGACTGCTTTCTGTAGCGTGGGCCCACTTGCGAGATGTCGGTCAGGGATGCGGAGGATCTGCTTTGGATCATGGTAAGGGCTCCTCAAGGGAGACGCCAGTACGCTCTCGTGGTCCGGTATGCTCACGGCCGCCATCTTGGCTTTGCGCTCGTCCCGAGGGAGAATATTGGTGTCGTCGTGCATTCGGTCAGGCTCTCCATGGAGCCCTCTCACGTGGGCCAGATCCCGCGGAGGCCAAATGGGGTGGATTGCATCAGGAAACTTGGGACGTGGCCTGAAGGTGACGAACGACCTGTCTGTATTATTTGACGGGGCCAATCGGGTATTCTGCGACCCATTGGACGGCACTGGTGTGGAGTTTTGAGGTGTGAGGGTTTCGGGGGTATCTGCTTTGCGTACAGGTTTCTTCATAAAGAACGGGTGCGTGGGTTTCGGAGGTTGAGGGGGGTGCTCCTTTTTGGGGATACTAGGAATCGGTTTCGCGGTGTGCTTCGTTCGACCGGCAATGATGTCGTCTACTAGTTTCGCAACTTTCTCTCCGTATTTGAGAACCACCACCTTCGTCTTGGGACCGGGTTTAACCCGCGCACTGGTCCTTCTCTTTCTCGACTTGTCATCGGTCCCTTTTGCGCCTGTTGGCGAGCTGAGGAGCTTCCCATTAGGGTTCAGTTTGACCAGCTTCCGCTTCGGCGAGTTCGTTGGTCCTCCACTCGGAGTGTGAGCTGACGCAGGTCCATTCTCCGGCAGCGCGGTGTCTGGTTCTCCATTTCCAGCAGACGGTGTTTCCGACGCCAGGTTATCCCCGTCCCCCGAGGGACCATGAGTCGCGGCAGAGCCCTCAGTCTGACCGCCCCCCGGCGTGTCCGTCTTGCGCCTCTTCCTCCGGCTGGCATTCGGATCGTGATCTAGCATGGCGACAAATGCGTTAGGTGGGGCGGAAGCCGCGCCATTGGTGTTCGTGTTCGTCTCGACCGGGTCTCCTATACACCCGTGACCCTCGTAGCGTGGCTGGCCATGGTGCAGATTCTGCGGAAATCCAGTTGCCGGAGGAAGATCGCCTGCTGCTCAGAATATCAATCAGGGAGACTCATCAGGCAACAATCGACAGGAGTACCTCTTTGAAAGAAAGGATGGATGCGTTGTTCGCCTTGCTCCATGGCGATGTGCTCGGAGCATCTATATCTTATGGGTCGATACCCATCGCTGGGGATAATCTCCCTCTTCCTCAGTATCCAGACAAATTCCACTCAACAGGAAGGGAGGAAGAGAAGTGGTCGACAATAACCTCGATCATGAAGTTGTCAACACGACATAGCCATCCACCCTTTAATTAACGATGGGACGCGAGGCGCGTGTGGCCCGCGCTGGACGTCACTGTACGGTACGACGCTAAACCTCTTTGGGACGGGCGGTCGGAGATCGGCACAATGTAACGCCGGACAATTTTTCGATGCCGCAAAATAGTTACAGATTTGAAGGACTCTCTCGATCAAGTCGACTTCTTCCCCAACCACGGTCATTCGGGTTGGATTTGTCAGAATTTGACCATGGATTTACAGTCGCCGTCGGTGTTGGCTCAATTGCCTCGCCCCTTGCACGCCTCCAAGGGGAAGACTCAGATCGGAGAGGTCTACAGTCTGGCCGAGTCGAAGAAGCGCAAAAGATATGAAGTCGCAGTCGCCGTGGACGGAGAGGCCGTCAATATCTACAATGTGGGTTCAGCTATGCTACCTGGTTTAGGAATGGCAGTCGCTAAGTCTCGTGGTCGTGTTAGATTCAAACGCCGAAACTGGTCACCTCCTACGCCGTGCCGCCCAAATCCTCGTTTTCCTGTCAGCCGTGCTCGGTGCGCAGAAAGGTCCCGAATAAGTCCACTACTAAACGCCAGACGTATGTCGCGGTGCACCCGCAACAGCAGATTAAGTCATTTGTGGAGGAAGGGGGCGCCCCCGGGTCGACGGCGCCGACCATTACCTCCTCGTCGTTCGACGTGAAGGATTCGACGAGCCCCACGACGTTTGTCGGGATTGTCCCCACGGCGGATGACGGGAAGGAAGATCCGTTTGACATCCTCGCTGTCCACCGGGACGGTCGGGTGAGGCGGCTGGCGGCCGATCTCGGCTCGCAGCGGTGGAGCATCCAACACAGCGCGATCGCCAAGCAGGCGGCGACACATCCGGTGCAGGCGAGCTTCCTGGTGGAATTCGACGATGCGAAGCGGTCGCTGCTCAAGCGGCGGCAGGACCTGGCGACGCTCGCGATGGGCGACCTCGTCGGACGCGGGGTCGACGAGCCGGTGGTGCTGCTCCTCGTCACACACCCGACGGGTGCGGCGGAGATGAAACTCGGGGACGTCCAGGTGCACCTGTTCTCGGTCCCGACGGCGGTCTCGTCGCAGGGGACCCTGGACGAGAGCCAGAAGCTGCGCCACCTGCTGACGGCGAGCCTCCCTGACGTGGAGGGCCTGTCCCCGCTCGGCAGCGAGGGCCTCGACTGGGAATTCCACGCGGGGTCGGCCGGACTCAACCTGTCGTTCGCCAAGGGGTTCGTCAATTTCGACATCTCGCAGTACACGCCGACCGTGACGACCAAGTTCCTCCTGGAAGACGAGGAGTTCTCGTCCGTGATGCGCCTGTCGCCGCAGTCGGTCATCGGCGCGGGCAAGTCGACCATCGCCATCTACGACACGCAATACCAGTCCATCCAGCGGAGCATCTCGACGGCCAACCTCCGCTCCGCGGACAGCGGGCGCACGACGTTCATCGGCTACTACGCCAAGCTGGGCATCGCGGTCGCCACGCGCGGCAACACGCTGCTGGCCTTTGACCTCAGCTCGTCGCAGATCCCGTCCGGGTCGTCCCTTAAGCGGCCGCGCGACGGCCTCCTCATCGACGCGATCGGGCGCGGCATCGGCTCGCCCGCCTCGCAGTGGCAGGTCTCCAAGAAACACCGCACCGAGGACCTCCGCTGGCTGTGCCTGCCGCCCGACCAAGCCGACCAGTGGAACCAACTGACGCAGGACCTGCGCCAGGCGGCGCAGGCCCGCGACGCGGCGGCCTTTGACCGCGCCGTGGTCGGCTACTTCGGCGACGACTCGGTGCTCCCGTCGCCGCCGCAGTACGTCAACCCGGAGCTGACGCTCTTCCTCGTCTCGCTCCTCTTCTCGCTCCGCGACGACGAGCCCCCGGCTCTCTCCGTCAACCTGTGGCCTGCGCAAACCACCCAGTGGCTCATCTCCCTGGGCCACCTGTCACAGGACAACGTGGCGATGGCGCTGCGCCGGGCGCTGAAACCGCGCATCCTGCCCGCCCTGCCGGCCGGCTCCTTCGTGCACGCGCTGATCGCGCCGGACGATTCCACCGCCTCCGCCTCCCCCTCGCCCTCCCTGCGACGCCTGATCGACGTCCTGCAGGGCCCCATCGTCTTCCCCGCCGACGAGCTCGCCCACGCATTGAAGACCGTCCTCAACCTGGCGCGGTCGCGGCCCCTCACTGACGACGACAACAACAGCTCGGACGAGTCGCACTCGGTGCGAACCATCTTCGAAGCGCTCAACACCACCCTCCAAAAGCTCCACAGCCACCCGCCAGCAGCAACGACGGGCGCCCTGCGCGCGACGCTCTCCCGGGCGGAACTCCTCGCCATGATCCACCACCTGCGCATCTCGCTCGCGACGGGCGGCTACACGACGCGGTTCAGCGAGGCGCCGCCCACGCCGCTGACGGCGGGGCAGACGACGCCGGCGCTGAGCCTCTCGGCGATTACGGACCTGCTCAACGGGGCGGTGGACGCGATCGGCCCGTCGGGGTGGATCTCGGCGGTGGACGACGGGGGGTCGACGGTCGCGGCGGAGGTGGACCTCATCGCGGATCTGAAGTCGGAGATTTCGGCGGCGCTGGCGGGCGTCGAGGAGGCGTCGTATCTGTCTGGGATTCTGCGGCCGTATCTGCGGTTTGCGGAGAGTGTGCGGTTGACGAAGAAGAAGAGTGCGGACGGTGCGACTACTGCTACTGCTACTGCTACTGCTAGTGCTACCGCTACTGCTAGTGCTGCGTCGGCGCTGGTGCGGCACGACACGCTGAACGGGGCGCAGCTGATGGTGTTCGAGACGGGGGTGGACGGGGAGGAGGGCGAGGGGGCGGGGCGGATGCTACCGCTGTCGCAGAAGGCGACGTCGACGGAGGTGAGCCGGACGAAGGTGGAGCGGTCGACGGGCGAGGTGCGGACGCGCAGCAGTCGGGAGATGGGCTATCTGCGGCGGAAGGCGGCGGGGAAGTATTCGTTTGAGCGGTTGATTGTATAGATTGCATGGTCTTATATTACTACGTTATTACTGTGTTGTGTAGATCTGGATGTCTTGATGGATCTACTTTACTCTGTATGAGAGAACAGAGGATATTCTGGCTCTACTCTACTCTGTATGAGAGAACATAGAGGATCTAGGTACTCTGTATCTTATCCGTATGCGTGATATCGCCATATGGAGAGAGATCGGCAAGGAGCTCGGTACCACCTAACGGAGGAGGATCCACGACGGAGCACATTCTACCGTTACAACGTGCGATGGCTAGTGAGACCTGGGTAGGCACTAAGGATTAGTGGTTTTGATATTATAGTATGATAGTCACGTAAGGGGGTTTACACTTACTTGACTTGTTTATATATATATTCTTAATATCATGATATATATAATATATGTATATAATATTGTAGTAGGGGACTATATTGAAGATTATATACAGTTATCTCTAATAGACATGATGGTACTGGAAGAGAGAATACATCCGTATACAGACACAGAGACAGACAGACAGAATATCTTACAGTGGGTCCAGTCCACCATTTGCCAATTGCCAATGACCTGTGCATTGCAGCGTGGAATGACCTCATGCATTGACCCGATCGACTGCGTGAGCACGGACTCGATACTAGGAGGTACTAGTCCGAGGACTAGTACTGGGTGAACTGTACTAGGGGATACAGTGGTATTATCAGGATCAGGATTGGTTATACGGACTCGGATATTATATGTGTGGTGGTATATAGATTATGGTATATAAATTTATATGCATACTGGATATACATAGGATATACCTAGGTAGACCTAGATATAGATAGGTAGGGAGGTACAGATAGGACGAGGACATGTAAGGAGTGACGTGCAGAAGCGCCATATCCGCTATTATTCATCCATGCAGGATGCGGTATTATTCTGAGGACCGTGCATTATATTATATTATATTATCTCCGTATTATGATATGCTTCTGGTATGAGTTATATCATCTTATGATCATAACATAGTATGGATATAATATGATCAGAAGCCTAGGACTCTAGTGCTCTGAGACAATATTGTCTTTCCGTATCGAATTTTCAATAAATAAATAAATAAATATATATATATCTATTATATTATATATTATTATTGTTTATCCATTATTAATCCAACGGTTACTCCGTACCCGAATACCCGTATCCCGCATAGACCACCATCCCGTCTCCAGCCAGTCTCCAACCGAAGACCGTGATTCGAACCATGGCCTGCCAAGTCTTCAGTGGATGCCAACCAGCCACTCACCAGCGCGGTGCGGCCACAGGCCCGTGGCCTGGCCCCTGAGGCCACGGGTGGTTGGCCTGGGGGGAAGAAGAGAGGTCGGATAAGATGTGGGGAAGGGGAAGTGGGTCCGTCGGGCGGGTGTGAGTGGGTGGGTGGTCATGGCCTCGTATCCTGTCTGGCTGTTTGGCTGTCTTGCGTGCGTGGGTGGGGACAGACTCGGAGAGGATGGTCGGTGGAATGATGCCGTTCGATCCTGCTCTTACCTAGTTGATGTTAGTGAGGTACGGACTGGTACTGGTACTGGGTATTGGTTACTGGTGGACTGGGGTAGGACCTGTCTCTGGGAGGTACGCTTCTCCTGGTAGAGGGAGGTGCTGGGATGGATAGGACCCACCGAGATGGCCATGGAGGGATGTGAATCATCCTGACTCTGACTATGGATTTGGATTACTACTAGTAAGTTACCTAGTAGGTAGGTATATAGGGATACTGATATACGACTGGATATCGTATGGATAGACGTATCGGTATGTATAGACGTATCGGATACGCGGAGACGGACCGTCACGAGGTCCGGGGTTCCCCACAGCATCCACATAGAATACTACAAGACTACTGATATATATATATATATGTATAAATATAAATATAAATATATATACATATATCTTTATATTTATATTCTATCTACCGGTATGTCATTATTATGTACAATCTCGCGATCTGTATGTCTTGTAGATATCGGATATGGTCCATCCTGATATCAGACCGGATCCACCGGAGATCCTGGCCAATCCGGGGCCGTCGGATCGGACAATACGCTCCATCCCATACATGACCATAACAATATCAATCTGTCTACATTTATACTTAGATTTATATTAATATCTATCTTTATATATATTAATATCTATCTTTATCTACAGAATTCTATTCCAGATGAATAGAATGAGGAAATCAAAAGCGACAGAAGAGAAGAATAGAATACGAGAATACCATACCGTACCATACCATACAGGAGAGACCCACCAGCGGCGCCAGAGTCCGCCAGTCACCGTGCGAGTACCTGCACTATCTATGGGTCCCCCAGCTTAATCCCAGGTACCTCACCCGCCTCTCTCTCTCTCTCTCTCTCTCTCTCTTTTCCCACGAGGCTCCAACTATCCATCTCTCTTCTCTTCCTCTTCTCTCACTTCACTTCCCTCACTTCTCTCACTTCTCTCACTTCACTTCTCTCCCTCTTCTCTCACCTCACCTCCCTGTCTTCTCCATCATCTCCCTCTATCCCTCCATCTCTCCATCTCCATCTCCATCTCCATCTCCATCTCTCTCTCCTCTCCATATCGGATGGTCCTCGGTTATCCCATCACCCTCCATCCTCCAATTCCGCGCTGGTGAGTCTGCTTGTCTGGTTCGACTATCCGTGGTTCTCCTTTTCCTCTCCTTTGATGGCCTTCCGGTCCAAACCTTAGTCCCCAGCTGATGCGGTGGATCTCCTTCCCCGACCAGGAACCTGTCTCGCCACCAGCCCACTCACCTCGCGTGGCTGTTGACATTCCCGTCCACTGCCGCTCCTTCGCTCCCGCCTCGACCGAGGGTCCCGCTCCTCTCGTCCCTCTGCAGTCGACGTGCGTTCCCGTCATCTCCGTCCCCCTCGCGTCATCGGGGATCCCTTCTCCCTCCTTTTGACTTCCTCGGACAAATCATCTCCCAATCAAGAACTCCACTAACCTCCGCTGCATGTGTCTAGGGTCAATGTCGAGCCATTTCGCGTGATCTCCTGGAATCTTTCACCCCTTCTTCTCTCTCCCTTTCTTTTCCTCTCTCTCTCTTCCCCTCCATCCCTCCATCTCTCCATCTACCCACCCCTCTTTCTTGTCTCCCCATCCGATCCCTCGTAGGATGCTAGTCGACACGATGGTCGCGCAAGATCTGGGCGCCAGCCCCAATGGCAACGATCTCGCCAGTATCCGGGAGGTCCCCGGGGATGTCTCCGGTGAGTCTTCTCCCCCCTCCTCTCCTCGCCTCCGTCCTAACCATCCTCTCTCTCCCTCCAGCTCCCCCGGCCAAGGACAGTGTCAAGTCGTCCGATGCCGGTCCCCCCGCCATCCCGCCCCCCAAGACGGATAAACCCCGCCCCCACGGCTGCACCACCTGCGGTCGCTCGTTCGCCCGCCTCGAACATCTCAAGCGCCACGAGCGCTCCCACACCAAGGAGAAGCCCTTCGAGTGTCCCGACTGCGCCCGCTGCTTCGCGCGCCGCGATCTGCTGCTGCGACACCAGCAGAAGCTGCACATGACCACCACCCCCGCCGCCCGCCCGCGCAACGGCCGGCGAGAGAGCACCGGCGGCGCTGGCACCGCCGGCACCCACCGCGTGCGCAAGAACTCCATCGTGGGCGCCCAGGGGACCGGCGCCATGCGCCCGCGCGCCAACACCATCAGCCACGTCGACGGTGCCGCCCTGGGCCTCGGCTCCACCCCCCTCGCCACCACCGCCCCCACCCCCCACGGCCACGCCTACCACCCCAGCCTGGGCTCCGCCCCCGTCCCCTCCCACCTGGACTACCGCGGCTTCGGCGCCGGCCACCACGGCCTCGCCAAGCTCGACACCCACAGCCTGTCCGTCGACCTGGGCGGCGGCCTGCGCACCGCCCCCGTCTACGGCAGCGTCGACGGCGGCCTCGGCGAGCTGTTCATGGGCCACGGGAGCACCGTCAATCCCGCCCAGCTGCATTTCGGCGGCTCCCCCCCGCCCGCCTTCGACGCGCCCACGTCGCCCTACGGTCACGGCCCCGCCATGCCGCCCCCGCCCCCCACCGACCCCATGCTCGAGGACGAGTTCAGCTTCGACTGGCTGAACGGCTACGATCCCGCCGCCCCCGTCGGCGCCCCCCACGAGTCCGCCCTCGACGGCTCCTCCCCCTCGGCCATGAGCACCGGCAGCCAGAGCGGCATCAGCGAGGCCCTGCTGGACGGCACCGGGCGCTTCCCCATGCCCGCCGCCAGCTGGCACAACCCCTTCCCCGCCGGCCCGCACGGCCTCCCCGGCGCCCCCGTCGACTTTAGCGCGGGCAGCGGCGGCGCGCCCGAGCAGGCCCTGGCCGGGGCGCCGCCCGAGACCGTCTCCCCCAAGTCGCTCATGGCGCAGACCCACAACCCCTTCGCCGAGACCTACGCCACGCCCCCCTCCATGACGGCCGTGGGCCCGCCCCTGCTGGGCGGTCATCACGCGCAGAGTATGTTTCCATCCTCCATGGCACCTCGCGGAGACTCTCCTAATCCTCGCAACCTGGCGTTCGCGCATAGTGCCCTACGAGCTCCCCACCGTGCCGCCCCGGATACCGTTACCGACGCCACCCGACAGGCTCTACTAGCCGGCCTCGCCCCGCCCCCCGCGGGCGCCGGCGACCCGCTGCCCCGCACCGCCGACCTCCAGCGCTACCTCACCGCCTACCTGACCGACGTTCACCCGCACCTGCCCTTCCTCCACCCCCCCACCCTCGATTTCCAGGCCCCCGAGTACACCCCCCCGTCCGGCGGCCCCGCGCCCGCCGGCGGCCTCCTCCTCGCCATAGCCGCCCTCGGCGCGCGCGTCGCCGGCGACCCCGCCGCCGCGCACGACCTCTTCGCGGCCGCCCAGACGATGCTTCACGCCCCGCTCGAGGCGCACCGCCGGGCCACGTCGCCGCCGCCGCTGTGGCTGGTCCAGGCCCTGCTGCTCACCGTCCTCGACCGGGCCACCGGCGACGACCCGGCGGTGGCCGACCGCGTGCGTCCCCACGCCGCGATGCTCGTGCGGCTGGCGCGCGCCCTCGCCCAGCCCGGGGCCTCGGACGACCGGCCGCCGGATCCGCCGGGGGCGGAGCCACCCGTGGCGCGGCGGGCCTGGCTGGCCTGGACGGCCGGCGAGGCGCGGACGCGCACGCTGTCCGCCGTCTTCGCGCTCTCCGCCTTCCTCGTCGCGGCCTACCAGCAGGCGCCGGCGCTGACCAACTCGGAGCTCCGCCTCGATCTGCCGTGCGAGGAGGCCCTCTGGACGGCCGAGTCCCCGCAGGCGTGGGCGCAGCGGGGCGGGGCCGCCGCGGCGCGCGCCGACCGGGTATCCTTCGCGACGGCGCTGACGACGCTCCTGACCGCCAGCCAGCGCGGCGCTGCGCCGCCGCCCGACGACCTGCGGCCCAGCACATTTGGCTGCCTCGTGCTGATCTACGCGCTGCACAACTACATCTGGGAGACGCGGCAGCGCCACCGCGGCCGCCCGTGGACGGCGCGCGAGACGGACGCGATGCAGGCGCACCTCGAGCCGGCGCTGCGGGCGTGGCAGACGGCGTGGGCGCGCCACCCGGCTCACAGCCTCGAGCACCCGAACCCGTTCGGCGCCGGGCCGCTGTCGGCGGACAGCATCCCGCTGCTGGACCTGGCGTACGTGCGGCTGTACGTCGGCCTCGGCGGCCGCCCGGCGGTCCTGGGGGCGCGCGACGAGACGGCCCTGGCGGCGTCGGCGGACGCGGCGGCGGGCGACGAGGGCCCCGACGCGCTGCCGGCGGCGGTCCTGGACCCCTCGATGCGCCCGCCGGACGCCGCCGCGGCGGGGCCAGTGCCGCCGTCGCGGCGCGAGCGGCACCTTCGGCGGGCGGCCTTTTACGCGGCGGACTCGATCGCCATGTCGCAGCGGCTGGGGACGACGTTCGCGGCGTCCCCGTGTCGGGACCTGCCGATCCAGTCAGTGCTGTGCGCGTTCGACTGCGCGCAGGTGCTGGCGGAATGGGTCGCGACGGTGGAGGCGCGGGTGGGGGTGGCGCTCGGGGGGGAGGCGCCGGCGCCCGGACTGGAGGAGGAGGACCGGACGCTGGCGGCGACGATCGGCACGATCCTGGCGCGGATCGCGGCGCAGGGGTCGGCGTCGCCCGGCGGGGCCGGGGGGTACGGGCCCCAAATTCTGGCGGCGACGGCGGGTCAGCTGGCGCGGGCGGGGGTGTGGCCGGTGACAGGGCTAATGGCGCGGTCGTTGGAGGCGCAGGCGCGACGGCTGCGGGGGCGGGATTTTGTTTGACGTTTTTTTGCCATGACGATCTGGTGTAATCTTGGATACCCGGAGTGTGGGTTGTACATATGTGTTCTAGTATGAATGTTCTTGTTCTGGCTATGCGAGTGGTTATTCAATGGATTTTGGTTGAACCTCCATGGTAGACGTTATTGCAGATAGACTTGTATGGTGAGGATGGAAGATCTGCTGGATCTGGTATAAGTATGTCTCTACTATATTGTTATCTAGTCCGGGACTTGGATACAGGATTTTCTCTATTTATTTTTTATTTATCCAACCCAGCGAATCTTCTATACTCATCTATCTCAGTAAGGATTATCTCTTCATTTATCTATATTAACTATTAATAGGCGATGCAACCTCACCACGCCCGGCTCGACCCAAACCAACCCCAATCCACAAAAGCAACGACAAGGCCAGCGCAATTAGATCGCCCCAAGGACGCCTCCGCACAGCCTGATCAGCCCGATCCAGGCCTGATCCTCGTGTTAGGGTCCATTTCTGACTCAACTAGCCTCTTTCCGGCCTCGCGTCGATGAATGAGAGTGAAGCTGACACGCCACCGCTGCAACGGAACCAACGCAGCCTTTGTGTGTTTCATTTGGTCGGCCTGATCGGAGGTTGGTCTCTTTCTGCTGTTCTGCTGTTTTGTTCTGTCTGCTTCTGCTTTCTGTCAGCTTCTCATCCTGTCTTCGTGGTGGTCTCTCGCTGTTGTCTGATGATTCTCCATCCTCGGTTATAGTAGAGGTATAGCGATAGACGCCAACATGGATCCGCTATCACGCTCGTCCAGAGACGCAACAAAAGCGACCGTCTCCCCCAGGAGCAAAGAAACGCACGTCGTCAAGGTCGGCGCACGAGAAGATCCCCATCAGTTCGACCCTCACACCGTCATCGCCGCCCCCGGGGATGTCATCTCCTTCGAGTTCTATCCGCGCAATCACTCCGTCGTCAAGGCCGACTATAAAGCGCCTTGTGTGCCCGCCAGTCAGGGACTGTTCAATTCGGGGCGGTTTGACAAGTTCAACGAGGTGGATGGGCATTTGCAGGGGAGTGTATGTCTTTCGGGTCATTCTGGTGGATGTATGGGCTGTGCTGACGAGTTAGCCTCCGACGTGGGAATTGACCATCAACGATACAGAGGTATCTCCTCTTTCTTTCTCTCTTCTATATTTCAGTGTATCTTGCTAACAAGAAAGCCCATCTTCTACTACTGCACCGCCATCGACTCCTGCATCAAAAATGGCATGGTCGGCGCCATCAACCCGGTACGCCCCCCCTCTCCCCAGTGTCCCTCCACCCACTAAGACAAAACATAGAATAAATCCATGACATGGGAAACCCAATTCGAAAAAGCCAAATCCTACCCCTACATGCTCGTCCCGGGCCAGTCCATGCCCGCCGAAGGGGACCTCCCTCCCTCCTCCAGCGCCTCGCCCTCTCCCCCGGCATCGGCATCCACCTCGCACGCCGTCCTCAGCAAAGGCGCTATAGCAGGCATCGCCGTCGGCGCCGCCGCCTTCGTCATCATCCTCCTCGCCCTCTTCTTCGTCCTCGGCCGCAACGGCGTCTACCGCCAGTGGATGCGCTCCTCCGCCGCGGGAGACGACCGCGCGGAGCGAACCGCCCGCTGGGCCTTCTTCAACGGCGCCCCGGCGGCGCAGTCTGTCGCGACGCGCTCAAACGGGAAAAGCGAGCCACTGTCAAGTGCGTCCCCTCCGGGTCCGCACGGCGGGGTCGGCGTCCCGGAGTATCAGCCCGTGCCGATGGGGAGTCCCGAGTTGGGTGGTGGTGGGGGCTTCGGGCATGCGTCTATGCAGGGCATGCAGATGCCGATGCATGGGTCTTCTTCTCCGCCGGCGCATTGGAGCTGGGAGGGGAGTCAGCTCGGTCAGATGCAGCAGATGACGCAGGGGATGCAGGTTGTTCAGGTGAGAGAGCCGATGGAGTTGGAGGGGAATAGGCCGGGGGAGGGGAGATTTGGACCGTGATTTCCTCCTTTCCCTTTCGAGTGGCTACTGCGTTGGGAGTTGCAGTGGTGCACTGTCTGCTTCGTGCACTGTTTGATATCTCTTGCGCTTCTTGCGTTGGCTGAGGAATTCGTTATCTTGGTTCGTGAAAGAAGATGTCATTCATTATACTGGAGGGGACAGTCGAACTGCAACTGCCAGTCTATTCATCAGTCCCCGTCCTCATCAGACAGCACTCCTCGGATGAGAAGCTTTCTGGGGCAGCTAGTCTGTTGTTTGTGCGTGCGTGCGTGTGTGTCTGATGTGCATCATTCTATTCTGTTTCTTTCCTTTCATCCTTTCATTCTCTCCATCAAATGGGTAGGTATGAACGTGAAGCCTATACATGCCAACGAGAGACATCTGCCTTTCCTGGTCTGTCTATTCAACTACCTACCTACCTACCACCCACTGTCCATCGCTACCTCTACTACCTGCCCTGCCTACATACCCATTCCATTTCCAAGATCCATACCCAAGCCTACTGATATCTACAATACACTGATTATACTCTCGCTGTTGGTGTTAAGCCGGTTATGATTGGTCGTTTGATAGATCCATTTATGTATATAGTAATTGATTGATGATTTGTTTGGTTATAGTTTGATATAATGGTTACTATTGATATGATATGACATGATTTTAGATTCTGGTAGGATGTAGATCATACACCATTTACTTAACATGTCATATAAAGGTAAGAACACAGTAGGATTAGCATCATAGACTATATCATAAAAGAGTATAGATAAAAAGAGAAGTCTACTAGTTAAATAAGCCAGTCACATCCCTCATAACAGGCCCTCCACCCCCAACCTCAACAGCATCCCCAACCCCCACAAACTCCAACACGACGCGTTTACCCTCCCGTCCTTCAAACGTAGGCGCCTTGCCATGGTCCATATCCATGCCTATATCTATCCAAACCCACTCCGGCCCTTCCTCAGTAACTACCAATCGAGCAAGATGGCGATCTCTAGATGGCACAGCGGAAGAGAAGGAAGCGGACGAAGAGGAGTCTACTGTGGAGAAGACGTCGAGAGTCTGCGAGCCTGTTGAGAGGAGACTAGTCGTGCTGGTGCTGTCGTTATTGATGTCGTCACTGCTACTACAGACCTCAAACCCTAACTGGTAGGTTCGTCCCGGGGGAAGATCGAATGTGATGAGGCAGGTGGTGTCGTCGGATGGGTGGGTTGGGTCTTTGAGGACGTGAAAGGTATTATTCTTGTTGATGGTGGTGGTGGTAGTATTGTTGTTGTTGTTGTTGTTGTTGTTGTTGTTGTTGTTATAACTGCCCACGCGACGGTTGTGGGTGTGTATTGGGTGGATGAGGATGGGGCTGGGTTTGGGTTTAGGAAGGTTGAAAAGGCGTTTTTTGAAAGTGAGGATCGTTGTTGCTGCTGCTGCTGTTGCTGCGCCTGCTGCTGCGAGGAGGGTGAGGGTGGATTTCATGCTGATAGCTGATATTTGGTGTTTATAATTGGTAGATAGTGGATGATATGTAGGTGGTAGGTAGTAGGTAGGAGGAGTAAGAGTAGGAGTGAAGTAGGAGTGAAGTAGAGTAGGCATAGAAGGTAGAAAGACAGGAAAGAGAGTAGAGAGTAGAAAGAGAGCAGATATAGAAGAGACAAGAATAGTCAGTGATATACTGAAGTCAAGAGACGTAACTATACTGATGTGGTGGCTCGTGATTGGCCTAGCCCTACTTCTCCAACTCCATCGTCTTCTATTGATATCTTATATCCACTGATCCAATTCTGTCTACGCCTTGAAGGAACATCTGGAATCTATTGGCAGATTAATATGATAGTTCACCATATCTTAGCCACTGCACAGAAGCTGAACGGCAGGGGGAGGGTTGCCAGCATGGTGCAGTGGCGTCGTCCTACTATGTCTACCGTATAGAATAGCTTTGTCTTGACACCTATCCAGACAAAGCATGTAGAAATCTACATCGTGTTAACAGCGTGACTGCTAGACAGTCAATACTGTTTCTACTGAAGATTGTCTGTCCTGACTCTGATAGGATATGTTTGTTGATCTACATCAACATATAAATAGGCTCCTCCTGCCTTCTGATCTCTCTATCCTCTACTCTATCTTCATATACCTATTTTATACCTATTTCTATACTCATCTACTTCTATACTCTATCCCATATCTACCCGTACACTCAACCGCCACTCAAAATGACAAGACCCTGTCTGACATGTAGAAACCTCCACCCAACTATGCTTCCGCCAAGAGCATATCAAGATCTGCCAGTCCTGCGCCATGAATTGGTGTCCTATTCGTCAACGCGATAAATGCCCAAACGGCCAATACCGGCGCAGTCACGGTGGCAACCCAGCCTCCACGCGGAGACCTGGGCTGGTAAGTTGATTTAGCTCTGCTGGATATCAAGATCTGACCTGACTACTTGCCATTTGATATTTTGGTCAAATGGTCATGGTGGGTCTTGGTAATACGGGTTTCTTCCTTTCTTTATTTTATTTTTATTCTTATTTTTATTCTTATTTTTATTCTTATTTTTATTCTTATTTTTATTCTTATTTTTATTCTTATTTTTATTCTTATTTTTATTCTTATTT
>JALZYL010000016.1:863125-901508 GCA_023619815.1 Aspergillus neotritici
TTATTTTTATTCTTATTTTTATTCTTATTTTTATTCTTATTTTTATTCTTATTTTTATTCTTATTTTTATTCTTATTCTTATTTTTATTTATATTTTCTCTGTCTCCGTTCTCTTATAGAAACCGTTTAGACTATCTGGATGTACTCATTCCAGGGGTATACGGCTTCGACACGCCTGCAACAATGATATGATCCGGGGGTTATAATATATACTCAAATCTATCATCAGATGCGTGCGACATGTTTCTTTGAATTTCCACCTATGTTATCTCTCAATACATCGTCGCTACTAGATCCGATCTGGCACGGCTCGTCCATTGGCTTGTATATGCTGGACGTAGGGATACATGAACATCCGTCGATATACCATTAGTATGGGTAGTACGGCGTGGAATACCATTGGATCTTGATATATATATCGATATATAATTGAATGGAGTAGCGATAATGTCGAAAGATAAACACCCCCAGAGATCTATACGTTGGACCAAAACATGGAGTGATTGTCAACAGCTGACTTGCAGCGTTTGTAGTCCTTTCCCCACACCGTCCCCTGCTCGATCCTTCTTGCAACCTGCAATCATCCCGCGACCTCTTTAGGCTTCAATATCATCAACATTGATCGTCCATCCTTTTGAGCCTTTCCATCGCTTCTTTCCCCAGAAGATAGCTGCAGTACCTACCTCGACTACCCCCCCGCCATTTCATCATCGACCTGAAGCCATGCAGAGCAGTCAACACTCGTCCCAGACCATGTCTTACATGGAAAGTCTATTCCCACGTCAGGCGACGACGAACCCAAGGAACTCATCAGTTATCCAGCCCGACTCCGTTTCATAAATCTACGTGTCTACCTGCGTGGGACCAGACTGCTGAAATCAATGCACGGTCTATCATCTATCAAGAAAAGACAACAATCTAGATAACCAATCTATCGCCATAACATGATAACCCAAAAACAGCCGACAAGTCCGTTTAGACATGCTCCAGACACCAACACCCACCCGAATACTCATGTCCCAACATTGGGAGACGTGTTCGCCCGACCCTGCTCAGTTCAGAACTGTATCGAAAGAGCCAAACTACCAATGACTGAATCGAGCGCCATCACGGTAATGCGTAATATCCCGTCCCTGGTGTCAAATACAGTCTGGACGTGATGCTCCAGCAGGTAGACCGTCCCCGCCTGGGTTGTCACCTGACGGAATCTATTCAGGTCAAGGGTCGAGATATTCGCGACGATGAACCCGGCGTATTTGACGACTGCCATGGTTAGTAATCCTATGACTCGAACGGCAGCACTTCCGCCTTACCGTCACCGTCGGCAGTGTCAGGCCGATACTGTTCCCCACAGACATAGACAGGTATTGTTATCTTCGGGGCTTCGTGGTCTGCAAAAGGCTGATAGAGGGTTTGAAACCGGGTCTCTCCATGGCATACTTGCTCACCCTGGTGCAATGTCTGTCAGCCTAGCAGTCATGAGATGAGAGTGGCTAAGCGTACCTTGGCGACCACCCACGATATCATCCCCCCACCGCATTGGATCATGTCAGGGGACGGGTAAGACCCGAACCCATAGTGCCGAGGACTGTTGAGCACAGGCAATTCGTCATGGCGTAGGCCACGTAGTGCCGATCCGGCGGCGACGACGAGTGCGCTACAGTCGCGTTAATCTCTTGGATTGCTGATCGGAGGGAGGGCTTACGGATCCAGCTCGTGAGGCAGGGTCACGGTCAACTTCCCTGGCACGTTGAAGCATCGGCGCAGTGCTTTCTGAACGTATGGCAAGGAGGTTAGCCCGCCAACAAGGAAGATTCGCTAGACGAAGGAAGTGAGCTCGGGTTCCCACACTGGTTTGCGGGCGGTGCACCTACGTTGATCACAGGTGAGCCATAAGTTTGGCTTGCAGCGATTATCTGTGAGTTGACCAGCGCGACAATCTTGGAGATGACCGGGTCGAACAAATTCTGGACATCCTTTTTGGAAAGAATGAGCTCGTTGCCAGAAGGGTCGTAATATGGCAACTTGCAATCCCGCCTGCCTGTTCTCGGAATAAGTGACAACTGAAAAGTCTCAGGGGGCACATCCAGACCGAACGTTCGTTTGAGATATTCGAACTCGTTCATGAATTCGCTCCCAGGGGCAATGAGGTGGTTCAAGGATTTGAACATGTGGGGGTATCGCTGCATCATCAGACCATAGAGTCGACTGTCAATGGAAGCGCCGCCGCATTTCCCCCCTACAACATGTCAGTACCGGACCATCTAGGCTAATGTTACAGCACCGTCACTGACCTTGTATAGAGGCGAGCTTGAGCAAACTGAAATTGCGGCGATCTGTCACCAGGTAGGCCGCAATGTCCTTGCGAGGCGCAGTCAGCACGATCCTCCCCAATGGGACCCCATCCATGGCCGAATTTCAGAACCGGGGGCGGGGGGTACATACTACGGTTCCACCACCACAGTCACAGATTAAAATGCCGTCTCCAGTCTTGATCTCGTGGCTGAATTGTTGGTAGGCCACTTCGCCGGCCGCCTCGGGCTCAGACATGAACGTCAGCGTGTCCTGTGGTTTTCTGCCACGCCAGGCCTGGGTGACGGCGCGCTCGCTCAATTCTCGCGCTTTCTCGGACCATACAACGGGGACGGTAAAGCGAAGGTGGAGGGGAATTTGGTCGAACCACGGGATTTCTGAACGCATGACGCGCCACGCATAGTCTAACACGTGCCCTAGGTAATCGGCAACGACGTCCACAGGCTCTTTTTGACCCGGGTGGACAATCCCGCGAGAAACCTTGCTCAGAATCTCATCGTCAAACTCGGCGCGCTCCACATGTTCATCCAGGACAAGCTTTGTCCAGGAGTACGCGTTCATTGGATGGTCGATTTCAAAGCCCCAGCATGGCGAGCGCATGGAGGAAGATGGATTGTCACACTGGTATGCGATGCGGGAAGGAAGTTTGGGATCCCCCGAACCACCCGGCCAGCAGTTGATGAACCTAATATCAGAGAGACGTTCTCGACCCCGGGCGAGAATGAAGGCGATCTCTATCGGCCAGGTCATTAGCACACCGCACCGGTTTGTCCCGCGCGGGGCGCGAAACTTACTCGTTGCTGTAGTCCCATAGTCCACGGCGACGATGACCCTATCTGGGATGCCAGTCGGAACTAAGTAGGATGGGAAGAACCCGGACGAGTTGTCCATGGAGCTCTTGTTGCTGTTGGTCGCCATCATCGGTCTCGCCATCCTTGGCCTTCTCACAAGACCTGCGAGACCTGCGACGTGTTGGCCCTTTTTAAAGACCGACCTGCCGCTATCACCACCATGGGGACTTGCCTGTTCACACCTGCCTCATATCCTTTCTCTAGACGCGTGTTTTACTTCAAGATAATCGCTATCTGTTTGGGAGGTTTCGCCGACGGTGGGTTGTGGCCACATCTTCTTCCCCAGAGACAAGGGACAAACCACATGGCGCTCCTGGGAATTGTCATGGTTTCAGACTCTGGTTCAGACTCTGCAACACTGCAAATCATGGATCGTTGTTGGGGCAAACGCATGGCCCTCTCCCCCTTTGGTCTTCTTCTTCTTTCCTCTGGTCACTGTTGACATTCCGCCGGATGAATCATGGATTTGCGGCAGGTTTGTCGGATCCCTATAGTCTGCCGAGACAGGTGTGTATGCGGGCGTTTGGTGCCCACCGAGCCCATTCCGAAACCGGGGACCTTAGAATCTCACGAAGCTGACCTCTTTCAGTGGCGATCGTTACAGCCTTCTTTGTTTTTTTCCTGAGCGTGGCGTTCCCAGATCCACGTCACCAGGGGTCTGGTGACGTGGGAGGGGCTGGAAAGAGCAGAAAGACTTCAGTCCAAGGGAATGAGGGATAAAAACAGAAACAGCCAAAAAAGGAAGAAAAGAAGAAAGGAAGAAAGGAAGAAAGAAAGAAAAAACGAACGAGCGAACGCATTAAAGTGGAGAGATCCAGAGATGGGCCCTCATGCTCCGAGTGGCGGTGCCCTTGCAAGATCACCATACCAAAGACAAAGGAGGTCACCAGAAGTGGGTGCCCAAAGAAAGGTCGGAGCGCCGTTGACCAGAGATTCCGGTTTGGAGGATTCCACGCGTGAATGTGACACAAAAAGAGTCTGACGGAAAAGGGGACTGAAACAAAGCAAAGGAAAGGTGCAGGGAAATCTCCACTCGTGTCCCCCCTCCCACGTCGGATAGGACGCCAAACTTCTGCCCCGTGAGAGAGAGAGATATAGGAAGGAGGCAACACACCTGTTTCGACGCGACCTCCTTCTCCCCTCTCCCAAAACAAAGCAGAGGACCAACGGCCACGACAACATTCTCATCGTTCTATTCGAATACCTTCTCTCGTCCTGATCTGCAGGCCGCCACCCACGATACCCACCATGCCCGCTAAGAAGACCAAGTCAGCAAAGGCCCAAATCAAGGCATGTACCTTCCGTATTAATCGTTGAAGAGACGGCTTTTGACACAATGGCAGAACGGTCGAAAACGGGCAGCCTCATGCAGCACCCCGGAGGAATCCCACCCCCCCAGTCCAGGGAGAGTCAAGACCGATGGCTCGGAGGAAGACATACAGGGTTCTAATGTGGAAGGTTCCACTGTCGTGTCAGCAAACGATGAGAAGAAGCGTCTGCTGGAGTACATCGAAAAGCTGGAGGAAGAGGTTGAAATGCTAGATGGAAGTCTGACGGTGTTGCGGGATAATGAGACGTACAGGAAAGGGGTCTACGACCACTGGACTCGGGTCGGCGTCCACGGTTGGAAGAAGGAGGTGACCAGCTTCATGTACCTGTGCCATAGCATGGTCTTCGACTTCGGCATTACGAACCCCACCGGTCGATACGATCAAATCCTGTCCAAGGAGCAGAAGAAGCAATTGATCCTGAGCATGGATGGATGGGTGGTTCAGGAAAGTTTTGACAGCATCCTCGCGCGCGTGGGCCCCAACGCGCGCTGCATGGTGCTACAATACTTCTTACAAATCATCGTCCTCAAGGATCTCTGGCGCCTATTCTGGCAGAATCCATTTTGGTATTTGGAGCCGGCCCTTGATCCGGACTCAGTTGATCCGGCCTTAAGCAATGAGCCAGGTCTCGATCTCGGGACCCCCTTCGGCAAGGATGTCAGCCGCCTCTACCAGGAATTCAAGAGAGGTGAGCTACCCCTCAAGTTAATCCACGGAGCGTCCCCAGGGTAACCAGACAGTGTGTCGCAGCGGATTCTCGGCTGGCAAATCACTGGCGGGCCCAGACAGTACGTCTTGCCAACACATGGGTCAACAGCAGAGGGCGCAATGGCGCCTTCGCCGCCAAGAACCTGGCATTTCGGGAAGCCAAAGCGAAGGAATGGGCCCTGGCCAAATATGCCGATAAGACCTTTCAGAGCTTGCTCAAGGATCGTAGTCCGGACGGCGCCAAACGAGTGCAGGATGGTTTGATTGTTCTCTATCGGGAGTTCGCTGAGCTCTCGTGGAAAATTGCGGCAGCGCAACCGGCCATGGAATGGCATCTTCTGAAAGACGTCCCGACAACATTTCAGCGTTACTCACACGAGATCGAAGCCATCGGTGCTCACAAACTTGATGACCGAGAGAGGAGGCTTAACGGGAGTCGAGTGCTCGCCGTTGTGGCTCCCACTCTCCGGCGAACTGGCGGATGGCTGGACGGTAGCAAAGCCGACGTCGTCATCAAAGGCATGGTGATACTGGAGGACCCCAAGGGGCCCCCCAAAGGTCGTGACTGGGATCCCTCGGAGGCCAAGGAGAAAAGGATGAAGGCGGCGGAGGAGAAGAAGGCCAGGGAGCAAAAGGAGAAGGAGAAGGCGAAAGCCGAAGGGGTTCAGGGGGTTGAGGAGAAGGAAAGCTCCCCGAAAGGCAAAGCGAGGAAGAGAGCCAGGACGAGAACTTGATAGAGATGATGCACCCCCAGTTTTCCAATCGAGATGTTTTGTCTGTCGTCCTTATCAGTTCACTCTCTGTATGACTCCTATAATCCACGATCAGGCTGCACGACCATGATTCATCGTCTGAAGTGGGGTCGCGCCCCATCCTCCAGGCTATATAAATCGGCGCCCCCCCCGCCGGCGGACCGTCCACCCACACGTTTCCACATTCGTTGAACGAAACCGCCATGCCGACCCTTGCATCCCGAGCGAAAGGCGCCATCTGGGGTGTCTGCGTCGCCGATGCCCTCGGTGGGCCCGTCCAGTTCAAAAAGCCAGGCACTTTCCCCCCTATCACGGGTCTGTGCCGCGTCAGCCCGTTTGACGAGCCGGCTGGGTAATATCTCCTCCTCCTCCCACGTATCACCCCCAAAGAATCCCATCTAAGACCGGGGAGAGTCGGGTAGATCCTACTCGGACGACGGAGCCATGACCCTCGCCCTGGCCCAATCCTTCATCGACGCCCACGGCCACTATGACCACCGCGCCTCCATCCAGAACTACCTCGACTGGCTGAACCGCGGGGCCTTCTCGACGACCGACTACGCCTGGGACGTGGGCGTCTCGACCCGTCTGGCCCTCTCCCTCTGGGACGCCCCGTCGTCGTCGTCGTCGTCGCTGCGGACCGACGACGCCCAGCGCGCCGTCGACGCCAAACTCGACCGCGACAGCCGCTGCGGCAATGGCAGTCTCATGCGCATCGCCCCCGTCGGCGTCGTGCTGTGGCGGGATGCGTCCACGGCGAGACGCGTCGCGCGCGAGCAGGGTGCGGTGACGCATCCTGCCCGGGCCTGTGTTGAGGCCTGCGAGCTTTATACCGAGCTGGTGGTTGCCGTCATGCGAGGTGTGTCTTCCTGTCTGGGTTGTTTCTGTCACCTGCGTTGATAAAGAGGTCCTGGACGTGACAAAGCGATCAAGAGGTCTACCTAGCTGATGTTACCCTCCCCAGGTGAAACCAAAGAGCGACTCGCCCGCATCGTCGCCGCCTTCCCCCTCTCCCATTCCGCGCTGGCAGAGCGCATGGCCCCCTACTCCCGGCTGGAGGACTGGCGCGACCGGGAGCCGCAGACCCTCCGCAGTACCGGGTGGGTGGTGGACACGCTGGAGCTCGCGCTGTGGGCGTTCTTCGCCTGCGACGACTGGGCGGCGGGCGCCTTGGCCGTTGTGAACTTCGGCGGCGACTCCGATACCGCGGGGGCAGTCTATGGCGGGCTGGCGGGCGCGTTTTACGGCATGGAGGCGATTCCGCGCGAGTGGGTGGAGGGCATGCGGAAGGGGTGGTTGATCGGGATGATTGCGGGGGAGATGGCTGGGTTGGTGGGGTTTAGTTCCTGAGTTTGGCACCCAACCGTGGAGGACGGTCGTCGCTCATGGATTATAGCATGGTGCGCTGTGGTGTTGTTGTTTATGAAGCCCAGAAATGTTAGGATACTTGTAACGGAGCGGCGACTCCCTTTATCGCAACATGTCATTCACAATCACCGGCTCATGTACACCCGCTCTACGCTACATGATAACCTACAGCTCGTTCTCTCTCCCTCCAGCCTTCCACTCCCCCAACCACACCCCCACAAAGCGCACCACCTCCTGCTGCACCTTGCGCACCCCCTCCGGGATGTCCCCCTCCCCGCTCAGCCCGTTCTGGTCCCAGTGGTGCACGCCGCCGCGCATCCCATCCCACACGTCCGCCTCGGGGACATCGATCATCAGGAACGGCTGGCGATCGGTGGACGGTCTCTTGCGCGCGCCGTCCGCGTGCGGCGTCGCCTCGCGCCACGGGTCCGCCACGCCGTCGATGATGGCCACCCGCGGGTACGAAAAGTCGAACCCCCCGTGCTGGTTGATGCGCGTCACGTTGGGCCGCCCGTGGAGCCCGTAGTCCTCGCTGCAGAAGCGGGATAGCGCCGGCACGTCCAGCACGCGCGACGTCAGCGGCCGGGTCTCCGCCGGGACTCCGCTCCCCGTGATGAAGTACCCCCACTCCGTGCACACCTGGTAGTTCCAGCTCGTGCCGGAGCTCTTGGGCAATTTGCCGCCTTGGGCCCATCGCTTGGTCTGTCCGTCCAATGGGGTGTCGGACTGCAGCTTGGAGAAGGCCGATTGGCTGACGTATCCGACGAAGTTGAGCAGGTTCGCGATCAGCGTCGCGTTCTTGGGGTCGTACCCGGCGACGGTGACCAGCTCCGCCATGCTCTTTTTGGCGGGCTCGGTGTCGGGGTAGAGGATCTTGGCGCTGGTGATGTTGCCGCAGTATTCGCCGAACGTGGGGCTGCCGACCTCCGGGTCCCAGTTGCGGGACTGGAACGACCCCAGCGGGGAAGACAGCAGGTTGGCGAAGAAGTCGTTGGTCATGTCCGCCGACCCGCCAAAGGTGGTCTTGAGCTGTTGGTTGAGGGTCTTGTTGTCCGCGTGGTCGATCATAATGCGATCAGCGACGTCCGTCACCGTCTGCGTGACATCGATGCACGCCGCGGGTCCGAACTTCCGCACCGGCTCAAAGTACGCCCAGTAGTCCTCAATGGCTTGCGTCACGCCCGAGGACGACACCGCACCCCAGTATGCCTCGGGGTAGAGCTTGCGCAGAATCGCGACGAAGGCGCCCGCGTAGGAACCACCGTAGGCGATCCAGGGCGTCGCGGATGGGCGCAGGTTGTGTCCCTTCACTCCGGGAAACTGGACATGCTGCGCAAAGTACGCATAGTCAGCGACGGCCTGCTCGGTGGTCAGGAACCGGATGTTCTCGGTTGTGAGCTCCTCGAACGGATAGCTCTTGCCGTAGTACCGGTGCTCGAGGATGACCCCGATCCCGTGGTATTTTTGGGCAAGGTCGCGGACGATCCCCTGGGAGAGGAAGGGAAATCGGTCATCCCCGCCGGTTTCTCCGGCGGCGATCACGAAGACGGGACCACCGGGCTGGTAGAATTGGTCGTCGAACCAGTAGCGGAGATTGAAGGTGCCATTGTCGTGCGGTTCGTAGCGCGATTCACTCGGGAAGTGGTCGATGGGAACGCGCAGGTAGTGTTCGGGATACTCCGCGGCCTGCGCGACGGTCGTCTGTTGCTGCTCCAGCAGCTGTTGCCATGCGGGATAGGACTGTGCGAGGGTGTTTCTCCATTGCGCCAGAGTCAGGGGCAGCAAGAACAGCAGCCAAGTAAGGGGGGTCATGGTGGAGGGTGCAGAACTCGACCAGCGGTGGGCTGATCGGCGAATTGGTCCATCCAGCCCTCCTTATATAGTCTCACCAACCCCGCAGATAACGACATGGGTGGAGCTCGGCCGTCGGGTTTCAGGTAGAGTCCACTGCAACCTCACTTATTGGCGCCACTGGGATTCGCCATGGATCAGCAGGGGTTCTTCTGTCTGGGTGGTAATTGAGCCCAGTCTATATCACGGATTGGGCCGGAGGTACCCGCGGACAATCGACATTGTGTAGTCCGCCGAAGATGGACCTGAATCTCTCCAGTCGTCATGAAGAAAAAGAAGCAGAAGAGAGAGAGAAAAAGAGAAAGAAAAGAGAATCGCAATGGTTTGTGTGCTGATGGTCAGGTGACACCCCACGCGATCTCCGCCTGAGGCCTCTGGTTTTCTTTCTGGATTCTTCACGTTTACTTTCTCCATATCAACCACCGAAGAGACATTCATGGCACCGCCGTTCCCACCCGAAATTATCTACCAAATCGTAGAGTGTCTCTACGACGACGTCGCCTCGCTGCGATCGGCCGTTCGGGTGAACAAGACCTGGGCTGAACAGGCCATCAGCGTTCTCTGGGAGAAACCCCCGGCGTCGGCCCTGGCGGCCATCAGGGCGGATCGCAGGCAGGAGTACGCGCGGCATATCCGGGAATTGGATTTCAATGCAGACAAGGATGGACAGCTCCATGCCCACTTTCGCGTCTTGGACTTTCCCCGATTGAGATGCGTCACCATTGACTTCTTCCGGCCGCACGAGGGCCACAAGCTGTGGGTAGGCCAGTATATTCAGCCGGCGCTGGAGGACTTTGCTTTCTACGGCGCCCAACCTGAGGAGGATATCTTGACGCGTCTGGAATCCTGCCCCCGGCTCCAGAGAGTAGTGATCGGTTATCCGATCTCCGGTATGGATGAGCCCCGGTTGCTGGAATTTTTCGAGAAACGAAAGTCCGTGTCGGACATCGTCTTACCGCATACGGTCTCCGACGTCGTCACCGACCAGTTGGTCTCCTATCTCGTCCGGCGCCCGGGACTGAAAGCGCTAGAGCTCTACAAGCCGCAGGATTATGACGATCTCACCACCGCCCTGGAAGGCGTCGACCCATTCCCTGACATCGTGAAGCTCAACCTGGTAGTGGATTCAAAAACTGTGGGGCCCTGGGTGGGAGCCATCGGATCAATCCAGAGCCTGACTCTCTTGATTGACAGTGAGGACAACACAGGCATTTTGCCACGGCTCGGGTCGCTCGTCCACCTCCGTGAGTTGGAAGTCGTGTTCGATGTGGGACTGAACGTGCCGCGGGAAGACTTCCTCGCGTTGCAGGGGTTGCGGCACCTCGAGTTGTTCAAGATTGACTCGGTCGAAGCCATCTGCTCCCCTACGCTGACGGACCAGGATCTCATCAAGCTGTGGACCAGCTGGAGACAGCTCAAATACCTGGATTTTCAGGTCCACTGCAGCCTGTCCGTGGCGGTGCTGATCGAACTGGCCGAAAGGTGTCCACAATTGGTGGTGTGCGAGTTTTGCGGCTCCTACGATCTCCAGGCTTGGTCGGACATTCCGCCATCCTTGTTTCCCAACTTGAAGGTCTTAGCTATCGACGAAGTCGATGTGGGCTACCTTGGTGAAAGGTAAGCCATGTCATCCGCGCACTCGGGCCCAATCTGATTATCTTAGTGCCAGAATGGAGAGAGCGGGGACACTGGTGGATTTGATTATCCGACATGCACCCCGATTAGAGGAACTGTACCTCCGAAACCAAGGGCTGCTGGACGACAGGGTGGTCACCGTGTTCCAAACAAGGACTGGCCAGACGTACAATGCATGAGGCAGGACGACGCGATGACACTGGTCAGGCATTACGGACCATCAGTCTTCCAAGCAATATATTCGCAGATATGTCAGTGTCCGTCATTCCAAAGGGAGCACCTTTGTATTTGAGATTCTGGCATCGTGACTCCTATCCTGTTGCTACAAGCTAGTAATTTGCGCTGCAGTCTTCGAGGCACACGGTACGTCGGTATCTTAACGACGTGTTCGTTTCAATCCCTTTACGTGGCTATTGATGACCTGATGATGATTCACAGTGCATCGGATAGCCAGTTAATCTGACCTGAATGGCTGGTTGCATGCTTACGGGCCGTGATCGTGGGTCCTGACTCCTTGCACAATACTTGGACAAGTCCTTGTTATTATCTCTTGTAACCAAGTAAGGATCTCGAGCGTGGTATAGTTGGCTTAATTCTAGTAGTGCCCTGTTCTAGACAGTTCCCCTCTTTCCAGACTGGACATGTACGCTCCGTGTATTCTTCATGGCCGACAACAATCCGATATCTCTGGTGGTGTACCAAACGGATCTTCTCTCCCATTTTTACTCTACTCTCTACTCTACTCTTTACTTTCTCTGTCTACTTTCTATTCTGACCAATCTTATATCTCAACTTGATTGACTCATAGACTGTCCCCCAGAACTGACCATGAAGCAATCCCGCAATTCTCACCATTCCCCCTTCCACGTCAGTGGTTATAACCAGGATCATACGGAGGAAAGTGCTTGAGATGCGATGCTTCAATAGACCAGTATGGTATTGGGTCTACCAGAACATTCGATCTTTCGAACGTGGCCTAGCAATATCTCACTATATTGTCCAGGCGAATCACGCGGGGTCGGATCGTCAATTGTCGATACCATTACGATCTGTCCCCACTTCGTGATGAGGGAATTTCTGGCATAATCTTTACAGGGGATGACGCTGGCTTTGTCCGATAATATCCGAGACATTCCCATGGGACATGAGCTGCCATTTGTCGCCAATGGTCTGTACGAGGGGTTTATCATCACCACTGCCGCTTCCTGTGTCTCGCGAGAATGCTTATGCACGTCCAGGCCTGTTGCCTCGTTATACCCCAGTCCTTTACGGAGACAAGACATTCAACTATTGCCAGTCTCCGGTAAAATGCAACATCTCCTGACTATCCATCAACAAGAACGATTCATATCGCGTCCCCTTCTCTTTCATGTCCTGTGCGACGACTTCCCCGCCGAGCTCCGGGGAGGCGTCCATCCATCCCTGCACCAACGCCCGCCAGTAGCACGCTTCCGCCGCCGGGGTCAAATACCGGTCCCGGAATGTGCTGGCGCTGTTCCGGGCAATCCGCTCGGCGGACTCGGGGTCGTCCAGCAAGGCTTGCATCTTGGCTGGGAGATCGGCAAAGTCACGCTGCACCTCGACGAAGTTCTGGTCCGGACCCGAGCTTATGAGGAGGTAGTGATGGTGCTGGATGAACTGCAGCTGATGGGCGATGACCACCGACTCGCAGGCTTGGCGGTATTTGAAAGACGCCGAGTAGGATCGCCCTGTCGCAGTGAGTCCCATGCCCCGCCAACCGAACGAAACACATACCTTCCACATGCGCAATAAACCGGTATCGGCAATGGTCCTCCATGGATATGAAATGGTCCTTCGTCCGCCAATCAAGCTCCTTGACATCGGACCAGGCCTGTCCCCGCGCTGCCTCCAACAATGCTCGGCGCATCTTGGGCGCAAAGCTCAACTTGCCCCGCCAGACGAGCTTCGCTTCCTTCTCATCCCACGACATCCCACTCTCTTTCCGCCGGATGGACTCCACCACGCGACTGTACGGCCCGATCGGACTGTCCACGTTGCCGTTGTCCCACGCCCAGTACCCAAAGTCTGGCATAAGCCAGACGGCCTCCTCAGCGGGCCGGCGCGCCAGGATCCACAGCGGATGGTTGGGCCCGGCGACATCGTCGAGCCGGTCCTCAATGGAGAACACAAACTCCGTTGCCGCCCCGAACTGCCTCTCAGATCCAGATACCAGCGCGCGGTGCAGCGCGCTCAGCACCGCTACGATCTTCCGCCGGTGGTCCTCGCCTTTGGCGCGCGTCGCCACCACATACAGCTGGCCGTCCACAATTGCGGCGCGCGCCATCCCATCCACCAGCTCGATCCGGTCGATCGTCTCCCTGGTCACGCCGCCCCGACCCGTCCAGTACTCCCTCGCGCGTCGCACATCCTCAAACAGCCCGGGGAAGAACCGCTGGCACTGGGCCGCGCTCAGCGTGTGATTCTGCGCGTCGCGTGCGACATCGTACGCGCGCGTCTCGGAGTCCGTCACGGCCACGTCGCTGGGACAGTGTAGGCACTCGGCGCAGTGGAAGATCGTGGCCGACTTGCAGGCGCAGTGGCCCGCGGGGATCAACTGGTTCACGATCGCCGGCACGTTATCCCCGTCGGAGTTCATCCCGAACCAGAGGACCCATGTGCCGATGCCCAGCAGCGCCCCCGCCGTCAACCACACGCAGAGAACGAGCCGTCGACGCGGTCCTATCATCTTGTGTCCGTTCTCATCGGCAGTGTGGTGAGACATTCAGAGTCCACCAGACCCTGCCTGCCCTCCCCCAGGCACCGACCGACCAGGTCATCCGTTCGGCGATGACCCCCGCTGGGCCAGCCTTGTGTTGGGATCGTCGCAGTTCGATAGCTCGCCCATGCTGTTCTAGGTAGGACGGGCGAGGATCGCATCTCGGCACGGCAGGGATCGCCTATTCCTTCGGGAAGAAGACGCTACTACTGGCGACGCAGGCGTGCTTGTATCTCACCGTCTCATATAGACTGATCCTTCCTCGCTATTTCGTAAACCAAAGTAGGACCTTCGGAGGCTATCCGTTGGTACACCTCCATACTGCCACTGGATATTGGACGGACGACTCGCCTTGGCACCGTATCGCCTGCGTCAGCGCTAATAGCAGTCTCGCGTGATCCCGCACGTTAGACTACTTTTGCACTAGTACTCCACTAGCATCAACTACTGGCCCCAGGCGTTATCGCACCAAACAGAGCACTTATTTACCGCACACCCTGCATATCGACCTGAGACAACATGGCCTTTAGCAAGGTTGATGTTTTATCGTGATGACGAACGTGTCATTAGAATAAGCTTTGGCATGTTTCTGCCTCTTATCCGTGCAGGACTCCGACGCAAGGGATATACGGATACGCACATGCAACAATAATTCCGGCGGTTAAGTTAGGTATAAATACGATTTAGAGTTCTTGTATCCTGCAGTTGGGGTTGTGAGTCGAAAGTAAATAATAAAACGGAGGTATGGCATAGTACGCGAGGAAAGTCTATATAAGATTGATGCGTATTCGTCTCATGCGTTGAGAAAGCGTGTAACAGGTAATATAGCGTATAAGGAATGGCTTTTGACTAACGAGGTCAATCCATGTCAGTCTGTTAAGAATGATCCATCCAGGTAAGGTAGAATAGGTAACATTATTCCAAGGCTGATACTATCTACAGGGAGAACAAATGTTGATGTATGTCAATGTAACAAATATATACTCTATTCAAATAAAGCGTCAATATCTAAACTCGAAAGCAGCTCTCTATAAACAGAACATCACCAAGCCAAACCACCATCCTCTAAGCCATCCGCTCTAAACATTGCCCAACACCTCCATCAACCCCCCCTGCAGCTCGCCCCTCCTCAAACTCTCATAGATAACAGACACCCGCGACCCAATCGTCTTCTTCGCCCGCCCATCCAACTCCGCACTCTCACCCGTCGGATGCTCCACGAACCCTTGATGGAACGGCACGCCCAGGTCGACGCGCACAGCGCGGTACAGCGCCCGCGCGCCCACGCCAAGAAGATCTTCCGTGTGCGGCGCTGCGAGGAAATCTCTCTTCACCGTGTTGAACGTCTCGTTCAGCACGGTAGCCACGCGCTCCTGCCACGCCGTCACTTCCGCTACCCGCAGGGTTGAAGTGCACTCCCCTGCTGCGCATAAGACAGGCACGGCTGCCTGCGCGGTCTGCGCGCACCGCTCGGACAGGTCGCACCGCGTGGTGTTGGCCCACGCACTGGGGATAGTAGCGCTCACGGCTGCAGACACAGACGACGCTTCTTCGTCGGTGGTCGCGGTGCAGCTGACGACTGTCTCCCGCGTGAGGGTCGCAATCTTTGGCGTCACCGTTGCGAGGAATCGCTGGTGCAGCGCGCGCAGGTCCAGCGCCTGGCATACGATGTATAGATAGGCGGCGCTCAGCAGCGACGCCAGCTCGACGGCTTGCATGGTGTAGCGCGCGGACACCAGCGCCAGGGAGTTGATGGACTGGTTGCGCATCTCGGCCGTCTGCGTGTGTGCGCTCACTGGATGGGACACGTACGCCAGCTCCGACATGTAGGCTGCCATGGAGATGTCGACGCCCTTCATGGTGAAGCTGAGACTGGGGTCGTCGGCGACGAGGTTGGTCGGGAGCCCGTTGTTGTAGTTGGGGTCGACTAGCTCTGTTGCCTGCGCGAATATCATCTTGCCCAGCATTTGTAACGCTGTCCGCGACTTTTCCATCGCGGATGTGATGGACGTAGCTTGGAAGTTGGCGCCAGAGTAGATGTTGCCGTGGGCCGTGTCAATGAGAGGGTTGTCGCTCGATGAGTTCAGCTCCGTACTGACCTGCCGGTGGGCGAGCATCAGGTCCTCGAGCTGGGGCCCGACCCACTGTGGTACGCTGCGCCATGCGTAGCGGTCCTGGACAAGGCCGGAGCGAGTGCGGTTCTGCTGGTTTTTGATGCCCACGGCCAGCTGGCTGCCTTGCAGCAGGGCGAGGACGTTGGCGGCGCACTCGATCTGGCCGTCGTGGGGTCGCGTGGCCGAGATGAAGGGATCGAAGGACTCGGCGGTTCCCAAGAGCGCCTCGAGCCCCATGGCCGACAGTGCCTGGGCAAGGAGGGCAAGCTGGTGTGACTCGTGGAGGGCGAGAGCGGCCACGGCGGCACACACGGCGGTCCCGTTGATCAGGCCCAAACCCTCTTTGGGGCCCATCGTGCGGGGCTCAATGCCGGCCGCCGCGAGGGCATCTTTCGCCGTCATAATACGCGGGCCCTCTGGTCGCTCGACCTGAACGTAGATATCCGGGCTGCCCTCGACAGCACCGGCGATGTAGGACAGGGGGACCAGATCACCCGAGGCAGACACCGAGCCACGGAGTGGAACGATGGGGGTGATTCGATGCTGAAGTAGCTGGAGAAGACCCTCCAGGACGTGAACAGTCACGGCCGAGTGTCCACGGGCGTTGCTGTTTACCCGCACCGCGATGGAACCACGCACCCAGGCAGTGGGCATCGAGTGGGGTCCAGGGGAGAGGTCGTCCATGCGCTTGGGGTCCTTGTCCGCGGCAACCAACACTCCCGCCTGCGTCAATTGCAGCAGCGCCGCCTGCAGGGCCGTCGCGCGGTCTGTCCGCGAGTCGGCGCTGCCCCCGAAGCCCGTATTGACCCCTATTGCCAGTTAGCCTTGAACGCAAGCATAAAAGCTACCGAGAGATACCGTAAACGCAGTAGCCGTGGTCCAAATGGTCCATCAGCACATCGACACTCTCTGTGATACTCTGGACGACCTTGGGATCGTCGGACAGCCGGGGATTGCAACCATAGCTAGCAGGTCAGAATGGGGATGTTATGGTCAGAATAATCAAGGAACTTACTAGGAAGTGGCCACCACAGCGGCGATATCCAGGCCGTTGCCGTCTAGCTGGATGTCTCTATTTTTCTTGATCTCCTGCAGACGGTCCCATGTTTGGAGTGCCGTCGCCAGGTGGGTTGGGGCTCCGTGAGTAGGCATACTGTAGTACAGGAGTATATCGTGGTGCAAAACGCGCTCTAGTCCGACGACACCAGTAGGTCAGAACCAGTGACAGCAGGAAGACACCAGCTGCGAGGATGAAAATTTCCGAGCGTAACTGCAATTGACACTATTCCGATACCCAGGAGAACCATTCCAGGGAAAAGGTTTTGGTTTCGACATCGCTCGGTGAAACCAACTATGTCTTAGTAATAGGGCCAGAAACATCCCTGGACGGATGCAGGATAACACGAGGCTACTATAGCCCCGAACAGATAGGATCTGATTGGAGGATAGCTCATGGAGAATGAATCCACTTGTTTCCATTGGATTTGCTGGCGTGGCTTTCTCCGATCATCGATCGATCGATCCCATTCGAATGACCATATAATCCGGATCCGGATAGACTATAATAAAGAGCGGGCTATGGATCGGCTAGTCGTCTGGTCAATTTAGCGTCTTATAGACTTCAACGTATAGCTGGTTGACTTCCGCGATGTGTCTTGGATGCTGTGTCGTATAGAGTATCGCATGTAGACAGTCGGTGAGATGGTAGTTGTGTCGTCAATTCACGCGAACTAGGACGAATCTGTTCTGGTTCATGGACGTAGCTGGCTAGACTCTTCTTCTGAATGCTATTGTGCTTCCGCTATGGTTCTTTTTATTCTGGATATTCCTGTCTTCCATTTTCCTCTATCGACTTGTTAGTTCTCTGAGCACCGACAGAGGGAACTTGCCCGAGGCCAACCAAGGCTAATCCTCACATGGCGCCGTGGGTAGTATACTATACGAACTCCACCATCGCCATCACTCTTCTGTGATATGCGACCTCTGTATTTCTTCCCAAGCACTGCGTATCTTGTTGCCATCTCATGGTTGGGGTTTGTCTTGCAGTGGAGCATCCACAAATATTATCCTGACAGGCTGTGTGGCGGTCGAAATCGCCTGTTCTCTGGTTCTCTGAATAGCACGTTGATCGATGTCCTCGGGATCGGTGATAGCGACAGTATCGTTTGTGGTGACGACTGCAGGATATGATTTCGGTCCGTCAGTGGGAGACGATATCATGCGGTTCGTGCACGATCAGGGGTGGGTTATGCGCGATTGCGTGGGGAGTTTCCGTTCTGGATGCGATTCCCGGGAATCTGAGTTGGAAGACTGGTGTGGAGAAGTGCAGAAACTGGATGGGATGGAAGAGTAGGATGGAGAATTGAATCTATTCAGTGAAGACGAGGACGTGAAGAGTCTGTCTCTGTCACCTGACCAGGGAGCAGTCTGATTGATTGTTTTTTCAAGAGTCACCTTTCCTCACTGTATCTCCACCGTGCATATGGGAGTGAACGACATCTACGAGCCGGCAACATGCCAATATCTCAATGGCTACGCGGAATAATGTTTTAGATGGATTATCAGCAGCTACAGGGAACTGCAGTCTGATGAGAAGCAACGAACGCGTCGTCAAGCTCGTCAGTATCATAATCTCCCACCTTCATGTGTCTCTCCTGTACTAAACTCCAAGGCATGGTTGTGATAGGACAGCCAGGAAGGATCAGTAACACGCGGCCAGGCATATTAGACTTCCACAACATTCGAGAGGAGCCGTGGATCGTCCTTGCGAGCAAGAGGTGAAATCACGCCAATCGAGGTATCAACACGGAGCTGAAGGGTTACATCCTTCGCGTCTAAAAACCCCCATGCATGGATATTCCTGCCGGGCGTGGCCAAGCTTGGTGGCTTGTACCTGAATGATTCAGCTGTCCATGTTGTGGACCTGGATATAGAATGAGGTAAGGCAGGGATATATCCCTAGATTGCTACCATCAGTCCTTGGCCATATTATGCATTTGACCACATGGTTCTTTCGTTCTTCACTGACTCTATAATATATACTAGGGACTGTCAGGGTTGTACATCAAGAGTGGACTCATCAATGACCGATGTACGGAGTATGGCATGGATATATATCGAGTCCTGTGGGAGTGATGTTATCGCACGAGCATTCCACAACAAACTAATGCAGTGCAATCACAGAGATCACACGTGTAAGATACCCGAGAAGTAGAATGCAACACTCCCATGTCGATTCTGTAGGGTTCTTTCCACTCGATCCCCTCCGTCAGCCAACATCCTTGGTAGTAACACTAATAATCACCAAGATCAACTACCCCAAAACCGGTCGACGCTCCGCAACCCCGCACGAACAGCTGATTCAACCTCACATGGTGTGCGTCCCACCGAGACATCAAGATAGATAAAGACTGGCCGAAACGGACGGGCCGACTCTGGTTCAGCGCGTCGATCATTCCACTCCCACCTCTATAACCGAGGTCGGCCGTCTGCGGGGTTTGACGATCCAATCATCCGCCCGTCATAAACAGGGGCTTCCCGTAGGATTTGGGCTGTGCAAGATCTACTATTTCCTGTTTTTATCTGTCGGTTGGACTGGAATTGGCCCCAGAATTGATTACGATGACTAGTGCCAGCGGATACAAACCCGCCGAACATGTCGGGAATACCGACTTTACGCGCGCGTCCGTCGTGATCATCGGGGCGGGCATATCGGGTATTCCTCTTTCCCTGGACCGTGGATGCAGGGAATCCGGATGCTAATCTAAGCCAAGGCCTGTGCATGGCGATTGACCTCCTCCGTCGGACGCCCTGTCGCAAGTTCGTCATCCTGGAGCAGGGCAGCCAAGTCGGCGGGACATGGAACGATAACAAGTATCCGGGGTGTGCATGCGACGGTACGCCCACCTCCTCTGCCAACACCCATTCCCTCCATTAATAATAGTCATGCAGTATGGAGCGCCCTGTACTCCCTCTCCTTCGAGCAGAAAACCGACTGGTCGCGCGAATACCCCGGCCAGGAAGAACTCCTCGACTACCTCATCCACGTGGCGCAAAAGTACCGTCTCTACCGGTACATCCGGTTCAACTCGGCCGTGGACGCCGCGCGCTGGGATGACGCCTCGCAGAGCTGGCGCGTGCAGGTGCGCGTCGGCGGCGCCAAAGACAGCCAGTTCGTGTCGTCCTACGAGCTGACCTCGGACTTCCTCGTCTCCGCCGTCGGGCAGCTCAACGTGCCGAGCTGGCCCGCCCTCCCGGGCCTCGACGCCTTCACGGGCAAGCTGATGCACTCGGCGCGCTGGGACTGGACCTACGACTGGGCGGGCAAACGCGTCGCCATCATCGGCAACGGGGCCTCGGCGCTGCAGATCGCGCCCGAGATCGCGCCCGCCGCCGCCCACCTGACCGTCTACCAGCGCACCCCCAACTGGGTGATCCCGCGGCTGGACCGCCGCGTCACGGCCGCGGAGCACACCCTGCTGGGGGCGCTGCCGCCGGCGCGCTGGCTCAAACGCGCCGTCATGATGCAGATCCGCGAGGCGTCGCACCAGCTGGTGACGGACCCGCGGTCGGCCCCCGTGGCGTACCTGCGCCAGTGGGCGCAGCAGAGCATGCAGCAGGCGCTGCCGGGGCGGCCGGACCTGTGGGCGGCGCTGACGCCGGACTATTCCCCGGGGTGTAAGCGCATCCTGGTGTCGGACAATTACTACCAGACGCTGGGGCGGGCGAACGTCACGCTGGAGACGCGGGGGGTGGCGCGCGTGACGGAGACGGGCATCGAGACGGCGGACGGGGCGGTGCGGGAGGTCGACCTGATCGTGTGCGCGACGGGCTTCCGCACGGTGGAGTTCCTGCACCCGGTGCGGGTGTTTGGACGGGAGGGTCGGCCGCTGGAGACGGTGTGGGCGGGCGGCGCGTCGGCGTACTACGGGGTGACGGTGGAGGAGATGCCGAATTTCGGGATGTTGTACGGGCCGAACACGAACCTAGGTATCTCTTCTCCTCTTCCTTCCTCTCGTCTTGCCCTCTGCTTTCGTTTATGCTAATGAGTAGGCCACAACTCGATCATCCTCATGATCGAAGCGCAGTCGCGGTATCTCAGCGCGCTGATCGACCGGGTGGTGCGCGCCCGCGAGCAGGGCCAGTCGCTGGTCCTGCAGCCTCGGACCGAGGTGGTGCAGTCGCTGAACGAGGAGATCCAGAGCCAGCTGCAGGCGACCAGCTTCGCGGACCCGACCTGCCGGTCCTGGTACAAGACGGCGGAGGGGCGGATCACGAACAATTGGCCTGGGACGGTGGTCGAGTATCAGCGGGCGTTGTCGCGGGTGCGCTGGGCGGACTACGCGGTGACGGGGACGGCGGCGGACCAAGTGGCCGGTCGACGACCGACCCGGATCGGGCGGGTGGTGGAGGAGTGGCCGGTGTCGTGGTGGACGATGGCGTTGGGGGTGGGGGCGGTGGGATGGTGGTCGTATACGCGGTATTTGTCGCGGTGACCTCGTCCTTGTACAGGAGATGAGATCCTACATCTCTATAGTATACTCTCTACAGTATACTCTCTATAGTATACTTTCCGTCCAGACACAGCGACGAGTGATCGTCTCGCCGATCGAGTGGAACAGGTGTTCTCTACTAGGTACCATGATGATGATCCGTTCCTGCACTGGCCCTTTGTAGACTCCTGGCGGTATCTTGATCAAGGATCCAACAGTCGTGATATCAGTGACACAACGCCACACCCGCATGTAACAGAAAGATGGGGGGTGTTACATCGACCGTTCAGGGGATCCTCTAAACGATTACGGAGGACGTCGGGAGAACCAGTTAGTTAACTGGAGAGTCTGAGTCAGATCCTCACTAGATGAGACCATTGAAAGGCCACGGTGACCCTTCAGGGGCCAACCCAATCAGAGGAACCAAGTGGGGGGAGTTATTGGTGGGGCAGCCCTGTTGGGCAACTGGTCACGGGGGAGGTTCCTTGACAGGTTTTGCCGGCGGTCGTGTTGAGAGGACCCCAACTGTTACCTCACCCTGACTGAACTCTCACTTCTCCCATACTGTACGGTAGAAAAAGTGAGACCCCAGTGAGGTCATTCTGAAATCTCCCTCAGCCACTCTCTCCCGAACGCCGAGGAATCCTAGGCAGAACCAATCCTGACCCCCGAAGGCTTGGCGGTGGGGGTTCCTCCACCAATCATGTGGAAGAGGGACCTCGAGACCCGGTCGAGGGATGCCCCTGATAGGCCAGGAGAAAAAGGACAAATCAGGGAAAGTCTAAAATAAGTCAGAAGTCAGAAAAAGTCAGGAAAAAAAAAAGAAACAGAAAAATTAAAATCAAAATCAAAATCCCTAAAAAGAACCGTGTTTCAGCCTACCAACTCCGCCGGTCGACCTCATCGCCTCATCACACCCACCGATCACTCATCATTTCTTCTCTCTCTCTCTGTCTTTTCTCTCTTTTCTATCTTTTCTCTATCATTACTGTTCTCCTAACTAACCTCTTTTGCCTTAACCTCTTCCTCCACGAAATTAACTCCCCCTTTTTTTAATCCTTCCTTGTCCATTTATCCTGTCATCTCTTCTAAATCTCTGTTTCTCTCTACTTCTTCTATTGATTATCCTCCATTCTCATCCTCCATTCCTCCTCCTTCTCCTACCAGGCCATGTGGCGGACTTGACTGCCACCCCATCCCATTCCATTCACTCCCCTCCCCTTCCCCCCCCCCCCCTCCCCTCCCCTCCCCCACCGCATAACAGGATGAAGAAGTTCATGCCTCTCGTCCACCTGGTGCTGGCACGCGCCCGCACCTTGGACTGGGATGGTGCCTGGGATGTTGGTCGGAGGGTCTTCTTCACCCTCGGTCTGCTCTCCTTGCTGCAGGCCAAGATCATGCATCTCTTCGCCCATATCACCTCCCTGCCCCTCCCCAAGATGGCCCTCTGGGGCATCACCTTCTTCTTCCAGGATGTCATCGTCATCCTCCTCATGCGCCTGGCCACCCGTCGCGCCCCCAGTCGCTGGGTCGCCGCCCTCTGCGCCCTCGTCATCGTCCCCTTCTCCCTGGGCATGACCGCCATGGCCTCCGCCAATACCTCCTTCTTCGTCACCACCGGGGCCGAGATCCACTGGCGCCAGGTCGGCACCTTCCACGCCGACGCCGCCGCCATTGCGACCCTGCTGACCGGCTTGGCCGGCTTCCTCATCACCGCCGCCATCCTGGTGGCCGCCGCCTGGGTCCTCTCCCGCCCCATCCATCGCTTCGTCGGCGGCATCCTGCACATCCTGGGCACCCCCTACCGCTCCCTCGTCGGCCGGATCCGGGCCCGCCGCCAACGCTACCGCCCCGTGCAGGATCCCGTCCGGGACGAGGAGGAGATCCCCGTCGAGGATTACCGGGACGACAAGAGCGACGACGGCGAGGATGTGCCCCTGCAGGGCTCCGGGGACGGTCCCAGCCGTCGCTACGGCGCCCGGGATGGCCGCA
The DNA here is from genome assembly GCA_023619815.1 of Aspergillus neotritici. Classification (NCBI taxonomy): domain Eukaryota; kingdom Fungi; phylum Ascomycota; class Eurotiomycetes; order Eurotiales; family Aspergillaceae; genus Aspergillus; species Aspergillus neotritici. The sequence goes on from JALZYL010000016.1 coordinate 886,270, forward strand.
GCGGCCCCGCCCCCGAGCCCGCCGTGTGGAAGCAGGTGGTGACCTGGGGCGGACTGCTGCTCCTCACCGCCCTCCGCTTCCTGCGCCCGTCCGACACCGCCTTCGTCTTCCTGGCCGGCACCCTGCCCGTCACCCCCTTCCTCCACACCGTCCGCCCCTCCCCCGTCGACACCGAGGGCTTGCCCGGCATCTACCCCTACCTGGAGGACGGCAACTCCCTGGCCACCCCGCCCGCCTGGCCCTGGCTGCCGGCCGGCCAGCCCGCCGGCTTCCGCGACTGGTGGGACCGCTCCAACGGCACCCGCGACCACTACTCCCCCGCCGCCGACCCCCTGCATATCGCCAACCTGCAGCTGCCCGTGCTCGAGCCCCTGCGCGAGAGCCTGTCCAACGGCAGCATCCGCATCAAGCACGTCCTCTTCCTCAAGCTCGAGAGTACCCGCAACGACGTTTTCCCGCTCGTCAAGGGCTCCTGGCTCGACGGGCATATCGGCAAGTCCTGGGGCGGCGAGAGCCCCGACGAGGTCAACGAGCGTCTCGGGAACCTGACCCGCACCGCCGCCTACCTGACCGGCGTCGACCCGGGCTACGGCCAGGCCCCCGACCCGCGGGGCCGCAACTACGGCGGCGTCAGTGCCAGCAACGCCTTCACCACGGGCACCTACACCCTGAAGAGTGTGGTCGGCAGCCTGTGCGGCGTCACCCCGCTCGTCGCCGACTTCAACCGCGAGTACGAGTACCACATCTACCAGCCGTGTCTGGCCCACGTCTTCGGGGCCCTCAGCAACCTGCCCGACGCCACCCGCAACCCCGACGACTTCCGCACATGGCCCTGGCACTCCACCTGGATGCAGTCCGTCACCGACAGCTACGACAACCAGGACAAGCTGACCCCGACCATGGGCTACCAGGACGTCCTCACCAAGGAGCGCATCAACGACCCCGCGGCCAAGCACTACCCGCCCAAGACCCGCGAGGTCAACTACTACGGGTTCGCCGACACGGAGCTGCACGAGTACGTGCGCGACGCCATCGACGACGCCGAGCGCAACCACGAGCGTCTCTTCCTGACCCACCTGACCGGCACCAGCCACCACCCCTGGGGGTTGCCGCGGGACGACATGTTCCAGGAGCTCATGAAGGGCTCCAACGACGACTTCAACCGCTACCTCAACACCATCGGCTTTGTCGACACCTGGTTGGCCGACGTGCTGGAGATCCTCCAGGAGAAGGGCGTTGCCGATGAGACCTTGATTGCGATGGCGGGCGACCAGTATGTTTTCTCCCTCTCTTTGTGCCCCCTGTCATTGTACGGTAAGAGATACTAACGGATCTAGTGGCCTCTCCCTCCCCAACGACGGCGGTGTCACCCCCTACGACAACCCCCACGTCGGCAACTTCCACGTCCCCATCGTGCTGGCCCACCCCAAGCTCCCGCCCGTCCGCGTGGACGCGCCCGTCACCAGCGACCAGATCGTCCCCACCATCCTCGACCTCCTGGTCGAGTCGGGCTCGCTCGGCCCCGAGGGCACCAAGGCCACGCGCGACCTGCGCGGCCAGTACGAGGGCCAGTCCATGATCCGGCCGCTCGTGCCCGAGAAGGACAACCACATCCAGGACTGGCAGTTCTCCGTCATGAACACGGGCGGGTCGCTCATCGCCGTGCGCTCCGCCGCCCACCCGGACTACCGGCTGGTCATCCCGCTGGTCGACGACCTCGAGTGGCGCTTCACCCACGTCGGCGAGGACCCCGCCGAGGAGCACCCGGTCAAGCACTTCGCCCTGGTCGACATGGCCGCCTCGCTGGAGCGGCGGTGGGGCAAGGACGCGGTCGACTGGCTCCGCGACGCCGCCCACGTGACCGAGTGGTGGGTGACGGAGAACTGGCGCCGCTACGGCTACTCCAAAGAGAACGACCAGCTGGCGGAGGGATACGATCCGAATTAGTCTTTCCTAGTACGATCTAATCAGGATGGTTGATTGCATTGTACGAGATACGTGGTGTTTGGCGTTTCGGGGTGCATGTACTCGATTGATTTCGTTCTTATATTTTGAGTACATAGTTGATAATTGGTTATTGCCCGTTTCCTATTTTGCCGAATTTATCACCCAGATTTTCTTTCTGACCTGATTTTTTGTCTTTTTCTTTTCTCTCTCTCTCCTTTTTTTGCCTTTGCCTCTGCCTCTTGTTTCGAAATTTCTTCTCTTTGGTTCTTGAATTGCCACCACAGACGGTAATACGTCTCGACGGAAGTGGACGGACAGGTGACGAATCAGTCCCTGAGTGTGTAGGGTTCCATGGGTCAGATTTAGTCATCATCTAACTAATATTGGCCTTATTATTTGGGTTCTTTATCCGTAGATTTACACTTAGTCCTCATGATCTGGCAGTATTACGATCCTCGTAGGAATAACCCATACAGGAGGCGTTGGTAGAGGCTGTGTATCTACTCCATAAGAAAAAGATTGTCGTGATATTTCGCAGCTCTTCTAATTCCGTCGTTCAGACATCATATCGTAATGGTATTCTAGAAGGATGGTTGAATTTTGATGTGGAGTTATATTATAGGTCTCGTTAATGACCCTGAACTAGGATGATATATAAGTTTTATTTAGACCATACGTTCTAGAAACAGACTAGTTGTCTAGTGGTTTCAGTCATAGTCTTGCAATGTATCCGATACAAGGGTTCTTGATGATCTGTAGTACTAACAGTGAACTGGTTCTACTTGCTACTTCCTGTAGAATATTAAACAGATCCGTTGATTGGAAGTATTTCCTATCAAGTAGATAGGAAATACAAAGATGACAACTGTAATACATGAAAGATATTCCAATCCTAATAGATGATTTCCAGTTTTGTATCTTGCATCTTCCATCTTCCATCTTCCAATCTGAATCCCAACTAACTTGTTAATCAAGCATAGATGGACCGAGCATAGATAGACCGAGCATAGACGACCAAGCAAAGATCAACCAAGGATAGGTCAACCAGGTCATCAAGCAACAGTTAATCAAGCAAGACATCAAGCAAGATCAAGCAAGATAAATGGAAGCAGGATCAATCATGCCTCATAGTCATCAATAATCCCCTCATACCCATCAATCACATCGTCCACAACCTCATCCATCACATCCCTATCCTTCTCAGTCATTCTCTCTCCCAGAGCGAAAGCAAGATCCTCCGTGCGATCCAGAAGACCTTTCAGGTGGAAGTAGATCACTTCGCGCATGTGCGCTTCTTCAAAATCGTGTTTCTACTCTTGTTAGTATATCCTGGCCTGTCTTCCCTACCTCTCCCCCATCCCCCCCAAAAAAAAGAAGAAGAGGAGGAGGAGGAGGAGGAGGAGGAGGAACATACCTTGTCCCTGAACAGCCCAAAAGTCTTCGGCATAGCATTACCCATTCCAACAGTCATATCCTTGATCTGTTTGCTATCCGCCTCGTGGAATGGGCCTTTGAACTCCTCGGTCGCCGCAGTCGTGGCCTGCATGCCGTTGTTCCAGGCTTGGATCGCCTCCAGGAGGGGCCTGGTGGTGCCGTGCTCGCCATTCCAGGACTCGAGTTCGTGGTCGACTTTGCCTTCGAGGGGGCCGAGTGCGGAGAGGTTGTCGAGGACCTTGTTGATGCCCCCGGTGAAGAGGGGGGCGGCGGTGCCGACGGTGATGAGGGTGAGGTGGACGGTGAGGGTGAGGATGGTGAGGATGGTGTTGCCGAACATCTTGATTGTTGTTGGTGGTGGTTGGTAGTCTGGTGGTTTGGATACAGTGTAGGATGTAGATGTAGTATGAGAATGTAGAATGAGGATCGAGAGTGTGATGGATAGAGGAAGGAGATCGAGTTTGGAGTGGGATCAAGGGGGTTTATATACCTTTATTCTGAGTTCTGGAATCTGGTCGAATCTGATCATTCTGTTATAATATTGATGAAGGTGAATATGGATGGAAGTGATAGAACTTGGTGATACTATATCTTCACACCGTTAGGGCTAGATACTGGGCTGTTCTCTGATACACTGGGAATTGGTGATGATTAAATTTAATATTCATCTATGATCCCTGCTGGCATAATAGTCTCTAACTGCAATACTGATAGAAGTGAATAGCTTTCTTATAATATACACTAATGTATACTTCTTCTATAACAGAGCACAGTCCCTGATTTTTTTGATGTCATCATGTCAGTTGTCTGTCCTCTAGTCAACACATAATATAGTGAAGCCCGTGGCTATATAGAGACAGTCAAGTAATATACCAGTCATAATATTGTCCAGACTGTCTTCTCTCCTGTTGGCCTCTCCCCAGAAGTTGTTCGGAAGTCCACCTGTCTAGTAAATCATTTGTTCTTCTTTCCTTGGTTATGGTTAAAATGCCATAGTAAAGCAGCTCAGACTACTGTGTTGAGTGAAGTTGATATAAGCCCGTGTGTTTTCCAATAACAGGTAGTTTGTCTGCATTATGCTACTGCCACTTGATATAGGTATATCTATTCTAGTAACAAATGCGTTGTGGTCCTGATAGTACATCTTTTTAGTACTAATCCAGCCGTCCTATCGCCCTGGGATATATATGTGAACATGTCATATAATCCTCCATTAAAAGTAGAGTTCCCCATACACAGCCTGTTTTGATGTGCCACTCAGAGAAGCCAGAAGCCTTTCATTACCAGATAGATATCTGGAAATAATCAGATACTCTGTTATATTCGCGGAGATCAGTCCTAATAATGTCTCGTTTCTCTTGACATATAACCTTAGGCTTTTGATTACATATCTACATACCTATTACTATTGTTCTTCTGCCTTTTGATATCCAAAACCCGAGTTAGTGGGATTGGGAGCTGAAGATACCTTGTATTCCATCATACGATTTCGATGGTTAGAGCGGTTCACTAGTAGGGTTGATAGCTAGGGTGCCATTTTCCTCCTTACAAACGGGAAATACTGTAGATTTGTTTACATGTATTCTGATTCCATTTGATAGTCCACATATATCCCCTGCATAATCAGGACAAACATAACAATATATTGAATAGTAAGACTTGTAATCAGGCAGCATCTTCTTCGGCAGGGGTATTTTCCTATATAAATGATTATTGTGACCCTAAATGTTTTGATCAATATTTTGACCATTTCACTAGTCAGCTCCCAGGTTATGAACCCGAAGCCTCTACGGCTACTGAAGCATCACTTTTGAAGCTATCACCGCTCATCTTACTATCCGTCTTGCTAACATGGCCTTTTCAACTTGTCTACGGCCCTCCGGAGTATGGAAATCGTGCCTATCCGACCACCGGATCCTCCCAAGCAGCCGACATCCGTCTACCACGTTCAATTAGACCTATCTGCTTCACCGGCAGAAAGCGGAGATACTGTGCACATGAACTGGAGATTACCCACATGTAGTGGAGTTTGGGAGATTGTTCCTACAAAAGAGTCCTCCTGAAGAGAAAATACCTGCAAAGAATACAGAGATTGCCCGCATGAAGTGGGAAACACTCCCAACGCCCGGAGGGTTGAAGAAGCCTCTCGGAGAGGCCACTGTCCACGGACTGGAGGCTACCAGAGAGTGGAACATCAGAGATCTCTTAAAAGTATCACGGTATTACCGTTTTTCAATAGCCTCTCACCAGATTGAGGAGTGTTTGTTGATCGTTGAGACATACAAACGGGCTCCATGTCAGCTGACCTGCGGTGTTTTCCTACATAGTGTTTGACGCTTCATGTTTTGCAACTATTCGCAGCCTTTCCATCCCTTCAAGATTCATCAATATCATCGATATCCCGACTGTTTCATCATCCCCAGGCATATATAGCAAGAATCCCCAGAGATCTCTATCAAACCATCATGGACATGTAAGTACCCCCGAAAACAACGGGATAACCTGACCGTTCTCGAGACTTCCCAACATGTCGACCATCCCCTGCACCTCGTCCGACGACGATAGCTCGACTGCCACTCCACCAACCCCCGTCAAAAAAACCCTCAGGGCTCGCTGTAGCGACAATGCTCCCGTCCACCGTGCCATCGTCACCAAGCTGGAGGAATGGCACCGCATCCACCCCACGGGAAAACCTGGATTCTGCTACGCACACGAGCCCAAGTTGGCCTCACGCGTCTTCGATCGCCTGGGCCGTGAGGTCCAGCTCCGCCGCGTCAACATCACCGCCACCGCCTCGTACGACGTCCTCGTCCTCCATCCCATTGGCAGTCCCCCCATAATTGCCGCCTGCCATCCGACCAAGAACCAGTACGGCACCTTCCTACGTGAATGGCGCGGTGTGCGCGACGGTCTGGATCCGCGGTGCTGCGCCCTGCGTATCTTCGTGCGCGGCTCCAACCGCCCCGACTTCCCCAGCGACGCGTTCGACTGGATCGATAATCTCGACACGTCAAGCTCGACCGCCTCGAGGCGGGCTCCGCGCTCGTCGGATTCAATCATGTCTCTCGACGATGGAGGCCCCTTGCTGTCACCCCGTCCATGGTCCCGTCAACTCCGACCCACTGTCCGCAAGAATTATAACTCCCGGGATGACTTGTCTGTGGTAGATGGCTCAACGACCTCTCCCACCTCCAATCGACGCCCTCCACACTCGAATGGACCCTCACCCAGCCTGGTGTTGGAGATCCTCTTCCATCGCTACGGAGAGATGCGCACCCGGGCCTTCCCCCTGACCGAGTGCCAGTCCTCCGCGCAGCTATTCAGCAAAGTCCAGGACTTCTGCCACGTCTTCGATCCCGAGACCCGCGTCAATGTACTCTCTTGCCGCATCCCCTCCCAACCAGAGCGGCTGGTGTTTCGCGGCAGCGAAGGCGAGTTCGATCTGCTGGTCCGGTCGGCCCAGGAGGCGAAAGCCGCGACCATTCAGATTTATCCATGTTGACTGATGTATTTGTGTATATTCTGATGTACTTGCCATTGTTTCACATATACCTGGAAAGGTTCATCTCGACATTCGCTGAATCACGTAGGTGGAGAGGATAATAGGGTTGTTTATTAGTCCTGATAATATAGCAGGAAGGTACAGATCTCTTAAAAACTTAATCACGCCATCATATTATGTACTGTGGCATACAGCGCAGAGACATAATCACCCGGCTGTGTTCTTTCTATCTGGTACGGGGTTCTTGTTTCCAACTGATGATCCTTGAAACTTCATTAAATTCAGTAGGTGATCGCAGGCGACAGGATAATTATCCACCTGCGTACATGAAGGTGTATATGTCTTGGTATCTGGTCAGGGTAATTCGCCCACGGGGTCATTATTAGTCGGGTAATGACATTGCAGGATGTTCAGCGCGAGAGAAAGAGTATAATCCAATACTAGTTCTCATTGATAAGAAATAGTTGAGTCTGAATATATCAGATGAAGATTGCTAATATATTAAGATTAACAGAAGAATATCTGATATATACTTCTACCCCTGCTTCACTCCGGCATACTAGCCTCACCCATTTGCTCCTTAACTGGCTAAATCACATCAGTCATTATGGACAACTTCTGATCCAGCAGTGGTCACTTCTCCCCTTTAAACCGATTTTAATTCCAACAACTGGCTACAAGCCTGCTTCCATCTACTAGCTTACCTGACAATCGTCATCTAAGAGACAGGCAGGGTCAGTGCATCTTTATACACCAGTGAACATCTGTTCGTGTCGATGATAATATTGTAATGCTGGCTCGCATCTCCACCGTGGAAGCAAACAAGTATTTCCACCGATGGCATCTGGACTGGCAGTGGTAAAAGCATAGAACTGAGATAACAATTGACATGCCAAGTCTATCAACAACGGGACATAACCATAACAGGATATATACATAATAGTGAGCCCGTCATATAAGCCAGAGGAACTTAAAGACATCCTGTCCCCGTCCTTCCTCTGGTATATCTTCCATGAACCGTGGACGACACCCTGCTATCCCAGTGACCTTTGCCCTGTGGTCTTCACTACACAACCTATATACTTCTGTAATAAGGAGGCCAGACCCCCGCACCCGCTAGATTAAATCCAACAGGATTCACATCCCTTCCCGGAGAGGATGTACACATTGGCCCCCACGGTTCAGACGCCCAATGGATCCCTAGCGTGAACTTATCGGTAATGTAGATTGTATCAAACTGCCCATGCAAGCCGTGCATGTGGCTTGTCCCCGCGATCCACAGCCGGAGATTAACCGCACTGACATTGCTAGATCAGTGGGTGGTACCATTTGCTGGGGGTGATATTATTGTTGCGTCTGGCTGCATGGCTGTATTCTATCGGCGGAGCTTTTCTAAAGGATTAGGCCGAGTATGGGTTACATGTGTCAAGTTTCTCTCCGGACCAAGCACATTAACTTGATACGTTTGACTATCTTGATGGAGATGCTGCACGTATAAAATGACAATACAAAGATAGACAGTCACTCAGACTCCACTGATCACGACTACAGTTGAAGGATAGGCACAAGATGTGCACATATTATTGGAAGGCACAATATATAGAATTAGCCAAAATTAAAGTAATATCAAAATCAACGCATCACGCCTCAACACTTCAGTAAGAAAAATCACATCGTATATTAAAGACTCCCAACTACCCGACCCACCGTCAGCGCTTTTACAAGTTAGTTGATCGTCCAGAGATAGACCAGGGTATATATATGAAAAGCAAGTCTCGCACAGGCGGGACCAAAAAAAAAAAAAAAAAAAAAAAAAAAAAATGAAAAGAAACAAAAGAAAGCATCAACCCATCTCGTGGATCGCGGTGGCGGACCCATGGGGGTTAGTCGCCAGCTCCGACGGCACCAGGTGGCCTGTCGGCTTCGGCTTCGGAGGCAAAGGCCCGGCTTCGCGCGGCCCCTCCGTCTGGTTGTAGAAGTCGATCTCCTTCTGTCGCTTGGTCTGCTTCCTCCGTCGGAAGATTAAGAGGCCCACGACGAGTAGGAGCGCCAGGCCGCCCACGCCCACGCCGACCCCTACGCCAATCGCGCCCCCCATGGATAGGCCGCTTGTCTCCGTATTCTCGTCCCCCGCGACGTGGTCGTGGATGCCGGTGGGGTTGGTCAGGCTGCCTGTTTCGGTAGGCACGGACTCGGTGGAGGTCGGTTCGGCGGGCGCGGACGAGGTCGAGGTCACGAACAGGGTCGAGTCGTCCTTCTCCATGGCGACAATGACCGCTTGCGCCCACATGGTTATTGGCCCCACGATCTGGGTCCGCTTGTTGTTTCCCTCTCGTACCTTGACTCTCGTTGTCTGGCCTTCGGGATATATACTCGTGCACCCCATCTGGGTATTGGCGGAGTCGGTGGTATACTCGAAGTGTCTAGAGGCTATGCGTCAGTCCTGCAGGCCCGGTCCTCCCTTGGGGCCTATGGGGGAACATACGACGGGCAGCAGATGGCGGTGGTCACCGGCGGTTGGATGGCTACATCGGCGGAGGTGTACCCGTGCGGACAGTATCCGGGGCTGTAGACCTGCGCGGGAGGCACTCGCCCACGGTTGCCCCATCCCGTCGGCATGCAATGGTTGTTCGTATCATCTGAAGGCGCGGCATTCTGCAGGAGCAGACCCTCCGACACACTGTTGGCCTCGGGCGGCTCGTACGTCCACGACGAGGAGCACGATGCCGGTGCGGTGTAGATTTCGAGCATGGGCAACGTTGTTGTCGGCGCCAGAGTCCACGTGCTGGACCCGGTCCCGGCTAGTGGCTGTGTCTTCGGTGACATGATGGGAGAAGCTGGGCGCGTTCCCTGCTTTCGAGTTAGGCCAGGCGAAGGTCAATTCCAACGGGATGTTGAGTGAGAGCCGTCGATTGTCTGGACGCAGAGTCACACGCTTCTAGCCCGGCAAAGGTGAAGAGAGGAAAAGGGGAGTGCAGTCAAACATTATAGTTTGCATGCTGCTAGTCGGGCCCGGCGCACGGAGGGGGAAATGCAAACCCTGCTGAGTGGCAGGATGGAGTCCCCGCCACAGGGAAGGCGACTCGTCCGACCAGGTTACTTTGTCTCAGGGCTTCTCTAGTCCGTGCAGATAGCTAACGGGGCACAGAATCCCTCACCCGGCGTGCAGAATTGAGGCGGGGCGGTCATCAGGGGTTGCGATGGGGGGATTGGGTCGTTGGAGCGCCAAGTCCACTCTCACAAGCAGTACTCTCCCTCCACGGCGCAGACCGGAAAATGAACCGGGAGAAGACCGATCCCAGGAAATTTGCAACGCTGCACATTGGTCGTTGTCATTAACTAGTGTCGACGCGGTCCTTGTTCGCATTCGGGTGGTCGTACGGCCCCCACGCGCTGGACAGGAGCCACCTAACTGCAACGGGCCAAGCGGACGGATCGGCAGCGCAGTTAGTGGTCAGGTCACGCTGGCTTCTCAGTAGCAGAGATAGTACGTATGTGATAAATTGGCATGGACGGGGTACTTGTGAATCGCCAAATGCCAACGGTCCTGGGACGGAGAATGTGAGTCTGGGGACAGGTGACCGGTCGAGTCACGAAATGAGTCCAAACCGAGTCGATAGGGAGCAGCAAGAGTCTGGTACGTTGGGCATGCAGCGCCCCGCTAGTGGAGCCCAGAATAAACCGTCGGACAAGATTTCAGCTCCGTCCTCCGCTGCCATTGCGCACTCTCGCAGAACCCGTTGGTTGTTGAAAGTGGCAGTGTATTGGGTCCGACAACAGAGGCAAGTGGCTACCTCTGTGGATGTGTGCGGGGAGTCCGTTCCACCCGTTCGCTCGATATGGTGAGAAAGCAGTTCGTGCTCCGCCGTAGCATCTTGTGTGCTGAGAATCGCATCTAGCAAACCCCTAGTGTCAGCGTGAAACCAGCTTGCGATGCAAGGGCCCTCGCAATTTTTCCAGGACACCTGGGTCTTCGGGAGATGCACCGTATCAGGCAATCGAAGAGCTAACCCGTTGGAGGAAGTGGATCATCCGTCTCCGACATGTAAGCTGCAACAGGGGTACGTGTGGCTATCGTGGTATTCAGGGCTTGTGTATCACATGACAGGGGAAATATATACGGGGTTAGCAGGGTACACCAAAGACATGGTTTACCATCCATAACTGATTGGATTCTTCAGGAAAAAACTGGATAGCATTTTAGTGTTTATTACTCACATTTGTTATTTCATGCCATTGTCGGCATTGCGAAAGGTCGCAGGTGCTTGAATATAAGCTGGACTGATCGATCGTATAGCTCACTGGCTTAAGGTCGTGCGGTTGGCTAGACCGATAACAGCCTGACAGCTTGGCGTGAGCCAATGTTATTAATCCGGATAAGGCTCATATAGGAGAAGAGGGCTGTCCGTCGAATTCTAGAATTAAAGAAGAACCGCTGTCACATTCTGCGAGGACTCAGCTATTTATAAGCTCGATATAGGATCGCCGGTTATTCCATGGGCTTGAATATCCGCTGAGCGATTTGTATGACCTTGCTTGCTGATTTATGTTAGACATGTCCACCTAGATGATCCAGTGGCACTGTTGATAATCCTGATAAACCGACGAGAAATGGTTATGACGGTCGATGCTCGTGAGAGACCCAGCATCGACAGAACGTACAGCAACCGGATGACCAGCTAACGTATTAGTTTGATTGCACTGCTTCCACGTGGTGATATGTTTAAGGTACGCTCTAGAGCTTGATTAAAGTTTCAGAACTAAAAGCCAAGAATGGGGTACAATATCGTATATGAACTACGAACGGTGGAACCACTGACTCAATCGTCTCCACGGGTCAGTTCATCTGTGCAGAAACTTGTGCAGTTCTGGAGACTTCCCCTTAAATATTCCATAAAACCATCAAAGCTTTACAAGCTAAAATCACCCATTTCAATCAATTTCACAAATGTTTAATTGGCTCACTGAGGAGGGAGCATCCTGTACACTCCATAGTAGGCGATTATGATTCCACTCATGTAATAGTTCGGAGAGGAAGATCTGTCTGATACAGTGCTGAAGAAGACCCACCTAGGGAAAGAGATACTGCTAATTTTACTACTATATTTTACCCTAGGGAAGCTCGCTTATCATCATGGAGAGGAAAGCACCACGGAGGTAGACAACATGATCTGCATGTCCAGCGGATACGGAATATCGACATTGACACAAAGGATTATTGTAATATGGCGCCACATCTTTTCTTTGGGTTCTACAGGAATTGAAGAAACACCGTGATGGGCCCATTCTTCCATGAGAATACCTTCCCTGCTGGCATGGCTAAATTGTATTATCTCCGCTGGCATTCCCTGCCAACCACAAGCAGCGTTTCGGTTAATATGGGCGGCGACTCTTTCGCCTCTCCGCTTCTCCTTATGCCAGCAAGGCTGAAATGGCTCCTTGTATGACGCCTTGATGCGCGGTAGCCAATAATCCCTAGATCATTGTTGTCCCCAACGGTGCACATGAATGGGCTAGGTCGAAGTGGATCCTTAGGGCCTGTCTAGTCATGGTAGTAGGTCCTCTCCTTCGAACATGACTCGTGGGATAGCTTCCATCGCGCGTCAGTAGTCTCCTTAGCATGACAGGACATGGTGCGCTGAGACTTACGACACCGAGGGTACTGAGGAGAAGAATAACTATGGAGTATGAGTGTGGACCACAAAATAAACCAGTTCAGCGGGAACTTGAAACTTACTGTTCAAGGATTCCTCATCCCTCTCTCCCGATCTCTTGATTGTCTGACAAAAGCTCAGACAGTACCAGGCCACCTACGATGGCCCCATGGCAAGGCTACGAATTCTTGTTATTTTTTCTTTTTTAAATAGCCGTTATGGTGCTATCTCCACAAAATACACTAGCTAGAAGTACCATGTATGAAAATCTCTATTTGGTAAGGATCGTGGACCTTCTCCGGGTAACTGATCGGTGCGGTGTGTATCACCTACCAGACTGATGCTATACGGCGTCCCTTCTTCCAATGCCAAAGGTGCATAATTCTCCTATATTCGTCTGTGGCCTGGCAAGTTGTGCGTGTCCTGACAGTGTCATGTATCCATTTATTGGCATGTGCGTTGATTCGAAGAATGGCCGTGCCTACAGCAAACTATTGGCCGCGTGGAGCCTCAGTGATCAGCATCCACTAGATAAGGGCTAAAGGGCCGCTATACCGGGTGTCTTCCCCTCCCCTCTTCAGAGTGGACCCTCTAGTGCATCAGGCTCCACGACAGATAGCACCCAGGGATAGTGGAAAGAGCCGCAGTGGATGATTTGTTGTCTCGTACTTCCTGCGACACACATATATCTCGCGTTGAACCCGCTCGACGGTCACTGTCGACCTTCCCTTCCTCAAAACCCTCACCACAATTGCACCATGACCGAGATTGCCAACGACACGATGGATAACCAAACCCCCACCGCTCTTTTCAACCTTTCCCCGCTTGACCACACCATGCCCATGATATACATGTCCTATGTGCTGGCCTTCCGAACCGCGGATCCGGACGGTGGTCTGGAGACCCTCCGCCAGGGCATGACTCGGCTCCTTTCTACCCTGCCATTCCTGGGTGGAGAGGTTGTCGGTATCCCCGAGCTGAACGGCCACCGGAATGTTCACCAAGTCCGACTGTCGAGTTACGGAGCCCATGTGGACGACATCCTCAAAGTGAAGAGTCATCCGTTACCAGTGGAAAGACTACCCACCCCCACGCCGAGCGGTGCCACCAGCGATGCCTCCGGCGACGAGGCTGGTCCATCAGTCGAGGAATTTGTGCCCATCTCCCCGCTGAGCCCGTGGACCAACCGCCGATCCGTTGTTCAGTTCCAAGCCAACCGGATGACGGATGGAGTTGCCCTCGGAATGAGCTTCCATCATGCGGTTTTCGATGGTACCGGTGCCGAGCTCGTACTCAAGGCACTGGCTGAGTGCTGTCGCGCCGTCAAGGCGGGTTCCGATGCCGCTCCACTGGCATCCGAGTTCGCCAACAACGAGGCCAGGCTCCGCGAACTGATTAATGAAATGCCGGCTGAGGTGGAGAGTCAGGATCACAGCAGCAAATACGGTACAACGGCGACGATCCCTGACATGCCTGCCAGCGAAGCGGAAGCACGGATGGTATCCTCAGATACCAGCCTTGTGACCAGCAGGTTCACCTTCCCGGCGCCCAAAATCGAGGAGCTCAGGGCTTTCTGCAATGTCTATGTTAAACATTCGCTCGGCTTGGATCTTGTTCTTTCCGCCAATGACGTCCTCAATGCCCTTCTCGCCACCTCCATCAAGCGGGAATCCCCCGACCACTGCGCCGAGTCCGAGTCTCACGGTCCTTTCGGAGCCCAGCTTCAGATGGCGGTTAACATCCGCAAGCGATTCCGCCAATCTGACTTCCAGAATTATCTCGGGAATGCTGTGGCATTGGTCCGAGCCCATATACACAGTCCACAGACCACGTCGCCGGCGGGAATGTCTGTCTATGGCCAGGATATCGCGCAACTGGCCACCGTGGCCGCGGAGATACGAAAAGGCGTGTTGGCGGTGGATGAGAAGCATGTCCTCAGCTTACTGTCTTTTATGCAGGAACAGGACGACTGGGGCGCGCTGAGTGTCAAATTGGCGGCCACCAGTATCAGCAGCTGGCGGCATCTGAGCGTATACAGCATGGACTTTGGTGAACCACTGGGCCGCATTGACGGGTTTGAAATGCATATGATTCCCCTGGACAACACGTGCATTGTTATGCCCAGGGCTGTTGGTACAAAGCATATGAATGGCAGCAGTGGCAGCGCCGATGTCCCTTGGGTGGTGAATATTACCATGACACATGCTGGAATGAAGAGGTTGAGGAGCGACCCGTTGATCTTATGGGCGACCAAATGATTTTGGTCTCTATCCCGGTCAACTTGGCTCTGTGCTTCATATGTGGTTTTTGATCGTTATTTGTGTTTGATCAATGCTTGTTGTATACATACAGGCCTAAGGGGTTTGATTAAGAGTATTGTTCTATGATTAAGTAACTATATTAATATAGTTATAAAGTTACGGAGTATGATTAACTAGTATTATAATAAATTTTAATAGTTATTAATAATTATTAATAATTATTAATAGTTATAAAATAGTTATTTAAAAATTTAAGTATTAGTTTATTCTAGTTAAATATTATATAATATTATCTTATCTAGTCTAAAATCTTAAAATAATAATAAAAATTTATAATAATTTATAAGTTTTTACTTATTTTATTATAAAATAGTAAGAAGTATATTATAAATATTAAATAAATATATTATTAGTAAAGATCTATATATTTATACTTTATAA